>JACMZG010001870.1:50493754-50533958 GCA_018340805.1 Microvelia longipes | reverse complement strand
TTTATTTTGTTCTTTGAATTGGTTTTGAACCTGATATTGATGGTATTGTTTTGAGTTTTTTTTTGTGTTATTTTGTTGTATCTATTGACCTGTGTTGTTTTCGTTTCCTTATCTGCGCTATGATGGGTTTTTTATTGATGATTTTGGTCTTTGTATGTCTTGTCTTGTTTTTGAATGATGTTTTTGATGTGTGCTGACTTTTTGTTTTGATGGTTTATGTGAGCTTTTGATTTGAGAACTGTGATTTGGATGGATATTGATTTTGTTGGTTGTCTCATGATTTGATTTTTGATGAAATTTCGTTTTTGATATGTGTCTTTATCTTTGTGTGTTGGCGATTTTGAGATTGTTTTGATCTTGTTTTTTTTTTGATTGGATTGTGTTGCTGATTTTTATTTTTGTTGTTTTTATCTCTGCGTTGTTTCTTGCTTTGGTGTCGATTATTATGACTTGGTTTTTGATGATGAATTTTGTCTGTGAAGTTTGTTTTTGTCTGTGTGAGTCTTATTGAATAAGTGCTGATTGTGATTTATTTGATCATATTCTTTGTTGTTGATTTGTGATAATGTGGTTTTTTGATTGGTTTTTTTCTTTCTCTTGTTGTGGTGGTTATTATGTGTGTTATTTGTTGGTGTGATTGGATGATTTATTTTTGATTCTTCTGGGTGGTGTTTGTGTGTTTGATTGTGATTATGTTGTGTTTGTTGAGACTTTTGATTGTTCTCTGACTGTACTTGATTCTATATGATTTGTGTATTTTGTTTTCGTTTGTTGGAATTGTTATTGTTGGCTTGATTTTTATTTTATTATTTTGTTGATTGTTTGTGTTGTTTAGCTTGTCTTGGTTTGTTTTGAGTTTTTTTTCTTTATTTGTTGCTGCTTTATATTGACTGATCTTTGATTGTTTGATATTTGGATGTTGTGTTATTTGTGATATTGATTGCATGTGGTGTTGTATGTTTTGTGATATGTTTTTTTTATTTTTTGATTTGATGTTTGTGTCTGTATGATTTGCATTTTGTGTGTGATCTTTTGAGTTTGTGAATTTATGATTGTGTTGGTTGATGTGATGATTTATGATTTTTTGAATTCTGTGTAGTGTTTGTGTTTTTTGCCTGTTGTTTTGCATGTGTTTGTGTATTTAATTAATCTTGATGTTTTGTTTTAGGGCTACCTTTGTTGTTGATTTTCTTTGTTTTTTTTATTTTGTGATGATGTGTGTATCTGGTCGTGAATGTGTCCTTTTTTTGATTTGTTGATCTTGAATGCTACTGATTGTATTGTGTATTGTCTTTTTGGTTTTGTAGGACTCGTCTTATTAGATTGATGTTGTTGATTGATTGGGATGGTTGAATTATCTGAATTGACAGATTGATACTTTTGTTGATTTGTTATATGTTTTACGTTTGATTTTGATTTTGATTCTCGATTGACTTGTGTGAGCTGTTGCTTTTAATTGCGCTTGATGTGACTTGTTTCGTTTTATTTCGAAGAAGTGGCTATTGTTTTGGTTTGTTGTGTTTTTGATTTTGTTCTGACCATGACATTGTTCTGATGTTTGGCGTTGAATTTTTGTTTTTTCGTTGTTTGTATTTTGTGTTCTTGCAGTGTATTTTTCTTTACTATATGTGATGTTGGAGTTTTTTGTTGTGTCTATTTCTTTGGGTTCATGTGTATTGCTGTTGTTTTGTTTTATTTTTTTATGCGTGTTTTATTTGGTTTTGTTTGTGTTGTGTATTGGAATGTCTTTGTCTTTTGGAAATTTGTTGTGTGTTTGGTTTTTTTGGATTATTTGTGATTGTTTTGTGATTTTGTTTACCTAATTGTTTTGTGTCTTTTTCTTCTTTCTTATGATGATGTTTTTTTCGGTCTATGTGTCTGCGTATCTTGGGTTTGGAGGGAGGTGTGTTGGTTTGTCTGGTGATTTTGATTTTTTTTTCTTGGTATTGTTTGTCTTGGATGTTTTTTTTGTTGATGATTTATGCTCATTGTTCTGTGTTGTATGTTATCTTTTATTTTGTTTGTCTTTTAGTTGGAATATCTTGTGTTCTGTGATTTGTTGTTTTTGAGTGAATTGAAGATGATTATCTGATGCTGAATTTGATTGTGATGTTTTCGAGTCGTGATGATGACTGATATTGTCTTTCTGATTTATATTTGCTTGTTTTGAATTATGAGTTCGTATTGTTTGGTTTTTTTTTGCTGTATCCTGTTTTCTTTTTTCTTGATGTTGCTTGATGACATGTGTCTGTTTTCTGATTTCTTGTTTTTTTTGGGTTTTTGATTTTTTTATTGAATATTTTTTCTTTTGTTTGACTGGTCTTGCTTTGAGTCGACAGTTGCCACACCTCGTGTTGATAATTCATCTTACAGCAAACAGCTCATCGCTTTTGGGCGGATTGCCTGGGCATTAAATTAGATCAACTATCATCTGCCGAATACGATTACAAGCTATTGCTAGTACGTGAAAACTTGGAACGCAAGGAGAAAATAGGAAGGAAAGGCACAAGAGGAAATATAAGTTTACGAAATTTGACATTGGGATCGCGTGCTTGTGAAGGCCCTTAATGTATCCAATCCGGCTAAGAACATTCTAGCAAAGTTTCTGGCCTTTACGAAGGACCCTATGTAATTACTAGTAAGGTATCTGATGCCACCTTTGAAATTTTTGATGAAAAGAAAGGTAAGATTAGAGGTATATTTCACGCAAACAGTTTAAAGAAGTTTGTGAGTTAGCTCGAGTATGCTATACTGTTTCCTTTTCTTCGTTCATATAATTTAGGATTTTTTCAGTTATTTATCTTGCATGTTTTATATTTGTCTATATAAGAGTAATATTGTTAGTAATTTATTTATTGTTTTCGGTATTTTTTTGGACTAGCTTTTCATAACCGGTGAGGTCGTTTCTAGTGATTTCGCCATTTTCCAAGATTGACGAAACCAGGGAGGGCGATGTAACGGATTCGGCACAAGTGTTACATTCATGGTGTATTGTAATTTATAGTGAAGGATTGTTTATGTTATGTGAAAGCAATATGAACTTTCGGAACCTTCTTATTGTTGTTCGTCTAAGATAATGAATCATGAAAGAGAGGAGCCGTTACGGAATTGTTATGATCTGAGAGGCCAGTAGGCATCGAGCCCTAGTCAGAAAACTATTAATGAAGGTTTACTCTTAATTTATGTCAAACGATCGCTATTTCGCTCGTCACAATAGTGAAGTCGTGCGTGTGCCGAACGCGTTCGTTTCGTCGTACATCTTAGTCGACCACCTAATGTCAGGCTAGAATATTTATTTATTTATTTATTATTTTTAAGGACATTAAATATATATGCTTTCTTTAGTCATTGGCATCATATTATTTATATTAGTACTAATATATTCAGCGATAAAACTATTACGTTGTTTTTTTTTATAAATTACCCCTCTAGTAATTTATTAGTTATTGTTACTGAGGTGCCAATTTTATTAATTGGGCACATAAGTTTCATTGGCGCCCAACTAACGGCCGAAAAAAAAAAAAAAATATGAACTATTAAAATTTATTTTTATGAAATACTTAACTTCTTAGTAAGTATTAAAATAAAGGAATTATTTTTTCGTATCTTTTGGTATTGAAAGAGGTGTTTAAAAATTAAACTGGTTAAAGAAATTGTTTTTGCTAAATTAATTGAATAATAGTCGATATAGTGATTATTTAAATTAGTTAATAATTAAAATAAGTGATTATTTGAAGCTAATAAATTTTTGTGAAAGTATTAATTTAATTTTTTGTTTTGTAAAATTCATGCAAGATTGCGAATTTGGTAAAATTATCATATATTAAAAAGAATATTGTCTTATCATTTGATATTTTTATTGGAGATAGGTTTGTGTGCTATAGCAGTATCGGCTGCTTTGCTTTGATCTGTTTGGGGTTGTATACTATATGCTTTGTTATCGTTCTTTTTCACCTTCTTTTTAGTTTTTGTTTTGTTCTACATTTCTTAATAATTTTGTTTATTCGCGTGGGTAGAATGGATAATTTTACTGAAGAAGAAATACGTAATGTTACGGTCCGCAAAGGTCAGTTTTCTACCACGGATGGTGATAAAAGCGATCAAGAGAAAATTCGTTTCCTCGATTATCTGCAGACCCTAATAGTAATAGTACAGTAGTGGTTGGTACTACTGCGTCAACAGGGAGTGGATCAACAACTGCTAGAGCCTTGATGGTTGGCACAGACACTGATCAGTTGGAAGCGGAACGGGCAATAAAAGATATTGAGATCCACAAGATGTTCAAAGAAATACTAGATGGGATGGAGGATTTTAAAGAAGAGGTTCGTGAGTTTCGAAAGTATAGAGCTAATACTGATATGAAAATTTCGGCTTTATCTCAAGAAATATCGGCTGTTGACGTAAAATTTGAAACTAATAAGATAGCTACCGATGAAGACATGAGAAGATTAGCGGGTAGGGTGACAAAGAATGAAGCGAGCATGAAAACCATAGGACATGAGTTGATTCAAATACGCGAGGAGAATAAAAGCAATCGTGATGACAATGATAAAAGAATAGCAACTGTGGAAACGGCAGTGCAGAGGTTATCATCTAGTGGAACAAATCTAGGTTTAGTTCGAGTAGGTCAAACTACTACTGTTCCGTCGCTGAAAGATTTAAAACCACCATCTTTTTTTTGGTAAAGAGAACGAGAACCCTATGGCATTTATCAGCAACATGGAAAAGTATTATACCTTGTGTAAACTTAACACGGAAGAAGAAAAGATGTTTTACATCGGATACAGCTTGAAAGACAAAGCTGCTGATTGGTGGCAAATGTACTCAGGTAATGTTGACACGTTTGACAACTTTAAAATTATCTTCTTAAAGCAATATTGGGGATACGCTGAACAACGTAAAATAAGAGATAATCTCTACAACGGTCATTATGTTAAAAACGAAGGTATCAGTAGAGAGGATTACGTCATTAAGAGGTATGGTAAAATTAAATTCTTGTCCCCTGCTATTCCAGAGAAAGATGTAAATAGAATATTTCCTACGTCATTTTGAGGTTGAAGTTCAACGAGCCTGTTTATCTTGGAAAATTAACTCTATGCCTGAATTTATGGAGCTATTAAAGTCCTTTGATGCTCATGATAATGCTTTTGTTAGTAGGAGGGCACAGGTCAATCAGAGAAACACAAGCAATAATCCTGTATCTTACCCCTCAACTTCAGCGCAGGGTAACACTATTCCACGGTATCGTCATCCCAATGTAGGACGTGGGAATCCTTCCTTTCCAGCTCAAGATTTAAAGACTTCGCAAAATCGAAGATGTGATGCGTTAGCTGTAGACCCTGGCATGGGGGAAAGCGACCCTCAACCTTCACAAAATATTTTAGAACCCGCTGTGGGTTTGTCTCCATGTAACTCTTTGGAAAACGAGACGGGAAACGAATAGGGGTATCTCATGATATGGTGCTGTCCGGTATGAACGGAAGATTAGATACCCCAATGTTATGGCACCTGAAGACACTAGTATGACTAATTATGTTGACATCAGTTCCTGCAGTAAACTTGTGGAATATCCGCCTGACTACTTATGGAATGAAGACGATGATATCGATTCTAAAGGATCGAATTCTTGGATTTCTTGTCCGCGGCTTTCCATTAGTATAGGTGGTGTAGTTACCGAGGCCCTTGTTGATACGGGAAGTGAGATCACAGCTATATCTGAAGCATGGTTTGAAAGTAATTTTCATGACTGTAATAGGTTACAGATTTTGCCAGTTACGGGAACCAAGATTTTAAGTGCTATTGGAACAAAGTCTTCCCCCATAAAGAAGCAAGTTTTACTTGATGTTTCGGTAGGATGTTTAAAATTTGACGTTCCCTTTGTAATTGTTCCGGGTTTGGTTCATAATAGTATAATAGGTATAGACCAGCTGGCTCGCTTACAAGCTGACATTAGTCTTGCTAACTCTAGACTGCTTATAAATTATGAGGGCCAGTCTGAGGGAGTTGAAGTGATCTATGCTAATAGTAATCATGTAAGCCACCTTTGTAATGAGTATCATCGACTTGCAAGAAACATTGATCATATATCAATCAAACAAGTAGATGTGGAGAGTAACAATCAATGTCTAAGAATCGAGAGTAAGGATCAAGAATTGGGTATCCTTTTAAAACAATATGACGATGTATTTAAGAGTCAACCTGGGAAAATAAAAGGTTATATTCACACTTTAAACGTAATTGACGATTCGCCTTATTATGTTAAGGCATATCCTATACCGTTTACTCGTCGGGGTGCTGTAGATTATGAAATACAGCGAATGTTGGAAATGGGAATAATAGAGCCGTGTACTAGTAACTATGTTAATGCTATCGTTCCCGTTTACAAGAAAAACGGAAACGTACGCTTATGTTTAGATGCGCGGCGATTAAATAAGGTTTTACTACCGGAGTTTGAAGCTCCTCCTTCGGTTGAAGTTTTGTTGCAAAGGTGCCAAGGCGTGAAGTTTATGTCAAGCCTTGATTTAGTTTGTAGTTACTGGCAAGTCCCTCTTCGTCACAGGGATCGTAAGTTCATCATTTATGTATGGAACTAAATGTTACCAATTTACTGTGACCCCCTTTGGTCTTTGCACGAGCTCTGCGGCTTTGATCCGTAGCCTTAATAATGTCCTCGCAGGATTTGAACATTTCTTATTGGTTTTTGTTGATGATATTCTTATTGTATCCGCTTCATTAAAGGAACATCTCCATCATATTCGTTGTGTCTTAGAACGGTTCCGGGAATTTGGAGTGACGGTTAACCTGGAAAAATCCAATTTTCTGAGGGAAGAAATAGCTTTTCTAGGATTTCTTCTTACTACTGAGGGTATCAAAACTGATCCTGAAAAATTAAAAGCTATTATGGAGTTTCCACGACCTAGTTCTCCTAAGCAGTTAAGAGGATTTTTGGGTTTGACAATTACTATCATCGTTTTTCTTCGGCGTATGCCTTTGTCACCGCCCCACTTTTAAGACTTCTGAAAAAAGACACATCGTGGATTTGGACGAAGAATGAAGAGGAAGCATTCGAAAACACCAAAAAGATATTTTCAGAAGTAGTGTGCCTCTATCATCCTAATCGAGAGAAAACATTTTACGTGCAAACCGATAGCAGTGATTATGCAATTGGCGGACAGGTGTATCAACTCGATGAAAATAAGGATATAAGGGTGGTGTCATTTTGGAGTCGTGTCTTAAAGGGTTCTGAGCTACGTTATTTTACAAGTGAGAAAGAGTTGTTAGCTATTGTCTATCTGTTTCAAAGATTCCGCTCGTTACTCCTGGGAGCAAAGATTGTCGTACGGACTGATCATAAAGCCCTTACCTTCCTGCAGTCCTGTCGTTTGGTGAGTCCGCGCCTAAGTCGTTGGATATTGATTCTCCAAGAATACAACTTTTTAGTAGAGTTTTGTCTAGGTAAAGAGAATATTGTGGCAGACATAATTAGTAGGAATCCCCCTGAGCAATTTGAAGATTGTGGACATAGAGCTATGCCTATCATCAGTTCAATGTTAGCCCGTTCTCCTGATATTAAGTTATTAGAAAAGCTAAAAAGGATTGACGAATTCCAAAAGCAAGATCCTAGAATTGTAGAAATTACGCGATCTAATGGTAATGCTAATGTTAGGTACAAGCAGGTTGATCAAGTATTGTATTATAAAACAAATAATTCGTCATGGAAGATCGTAGTTCCTGAAGACTTGATTTTGGATCTGATAAATAATTGCCATGAGGTATATGGGCATTGTGGAGCGCGGAAAGTTCATCAAATTTTGAACGAGCAATTTTATTACCCTAAGATGATAAACACGATCAAAAATATAGTTTCGAAATGTCTGATTTGTCAGAAGTGTAAGGTTTCAAACTATAATTCATATGCAGAGTTGTTAAATGTTATCCCAAATGGTCCTCACGAACTATTAAGTATTGATTATTTTGGTCCATTACCTACAGCTCGTTCATCAATGAAATTTTTGTTGGTAACGATAGATGCTTTTAGTAAGTTCGTGAAAATTTTTCCTTTAAGGCGAGCTACTACTCGAGCTAGTCTCCAGATTTTGAAGGACAAATATTACCCAATTTACGGGAAACCTAAACGGATTTTGACTGATCGCGGTACTCAATTTACCTCTCCTGATTGGAAACATGGATTAGAAGAGGAAGGAATTACTCCCATTCTGACATCTATTCGTCACCCGGAAGCTAATATGGTTGAAGGTGAATCGTGAATTGGGCAGGTTCTTTCGGACGTTCTTGGTAAATCAAAAACATGGATCTTGGATAGATTGGGTTCCCGTAATTGAAATTGTATTAATGAAGTTTACCATGAGTCGACAGGTGCCACACCTGTTGAAATTCATCTTCAGCAAAAGCCTCATCGCTTTTGGGCGGATTGCCTGGGCATTAAATTAGATCAACTATCATCTGCCGAATACGATTACAAGCTATTGCTAGTACGTGAAAACTGGAACGCAAGGAGAAAATAGGAAGGAAAGGCACAAGAGGAAATATAAGTTTACGAAATTTGACATTGGGGATCGCGTGCTTGTGAAGGCCCTTAATGTATCCAATCCGGCTAAGAACATTCTAGCAAAGTTTCTGGCCCTTTACGAAGGACCCTATGTAATTACTAGTAAGGTATCTGATGCCACCTTTGAAATTTTTGATGAAAAGAAAGGTAAGATTAGAGGTATATTTCACGCAAACAGTTTAAAGAAGTTTGTGAGTTAGCTCGAGTATGCTATACTGTTTCCTTTTCTCGTTCATATAATTTAGGATTTTTTCAGTTATTTATCTTGCATGTTTTATATTTGTCTTATTAAGAGTAATATTGTTAGTAATTTATTTATTTGTTTTCGGTATTTTTTTTGGACTAGCTTTTCATAACCGGTGAGGTCGTTTCTAGTGATTTCGCCATTTTCCAAGATTGACGAAACCAGGGAGGGCGATGTAACGGATTCGGCACAAGTGTTACATTCATGGTGTATTGTAATTTATAGTGAAGGATTGTTTTATGTTATGTGAAAGCAATATGAACTTTCGGAACCTTCTTATTGTTGTTCGTCTAAGATAATGAATCATGAAAGAGAGGAGCCGTTACGGAATTGTTATGATCTGAGAGGCCAGTAGGCATCGAGCCCTAGTCAGAAAACTATTAATGAAGGTTTACTCTTAATTTATGTCAAACGATCGCTATTACGCTCGTCACAATAGTGAAGTCGTGCGTGTGCCGAACGCGTTCGTTTCGTCGTACATCTTAGTCGACCACCTAATGTCAGGCTAGAATATTTATTTATTTATTTATTATTTTTAAGGACATTAAATATATATGACATTTCTTTAGTCATTGGCATCATATTATTTATATTAGTACTTAATATACTCAGCGATAAAACTATTACGTTGTTTTTTTTTTTATAAATTACCCCTCTAGTAATTTATTAGTTATTGTTACTGAGGTGCCAATTTCATTAATTGGGCACATAAGTTTCATTACATATATCATCTTACAGTTGGGCTGGTGAATCCAATTTTGAGCAGTACTCAGCATTGAGATTAGTAAAAAAAGCTCTATCGATGCCTTTTTTATTAAAGTTAGTACATATTAATTAAAGAATAACTATTTCCTCTTATTCAATTTAATAATTTCATAAATTAAACAAAAAGTAGGGTTGAAAATTTATCACTGATAGTTTATTATGTGCACAAAACATTTTAAAACACAGAATTACCACTAATATTTTGTTTTAATTATTTAAAATAGCGTAAATATAACTATAATATGGTTAAAATATTATAATTAAAATGTTGAAATAAATCGATAACACATGAATGATTGGTATCACATGTGATAAGAGTGATTTTCTGCCAAAACTTAAGCTCACTAAAAAAACCGTGAAGCGGTTTTGCATTAGAATGATGCTGCTAGAAGTCTGAAAATAAAAGGTACGCTAAAGAATAAAATATAACCCACAAATTGTTCTAAATAAATCCGTTGTGGTGCAATAAGGTCTCGCCTTGAACAACACGCCCCAACAACTACAGTGCATTTTAAAAATTAATTAAAAATAATTGGAACAATCTAAATAAAATTTGTAAGTGCTATTATTCATTAAATGTAGTATACTTTTTAATAAAAATATATTTGGCAAACATGCCTCTTCCTCATTCAAGCCTCCTTTTGTCAAGTAATGTAAGATTGTTTTTATTGTCCAAGGATGTGCGAAGTAGGTCCAAAGTGGTGAAGTTAGTGTAGCTGATCCACATAGTTGTGGAAAGTTGATTTTTAATAATTATTAGTTCTTGTTTATCATACATTCATATCTTAATCTAAATCTATTTTGTATTTAGGTCGGGCGTACAATATATCAGTACAGACTGTGAGCGAGGATGAAGTATCAGCTCCTACGACTGCCCAGTACCGTACCATACCTCTCCGACCTGTCAATTTGCACTACGACAGGTCCTCTGTCACTTCCAACAGCTTCACTGTCTCCTGGGACCCTCCCACTGGATTCAGGTAAATATTTCTTTTGAACTCTTATGGTTATTTTTTTAATTCACCTTAAGCTTTGTATTCATGAATTGACTATTGTGAGGCCTTAGAATGTAAGGCAACCACAAGCTTATAATAAATAAATAAAAAATAAAGCTCATCGGTTGGTGGAATTACCAACCGACTTCTGTTTTTTTAATGTCACAGTAAATTTTAGTGGCGTTACCTCTGAGACTTGATTCACTACAGTTTCCTCATGGGAATTTTGAAGTAAAGTTTGACTTAATTTCAGCAAATAAAAGGGAAATCCTTGATGTCCTTCGAAAGGGACGATAAGCCAATGGTTCCGAGCCTGTGTGATTTCAACTACTCATAAAAGATCCTTAACCCTAAATGAACATGGGTTTAGGCAAAATTTAGAACATTTAATAGTAATTATATATATAATTATATATATATATATATATATATATATATAATATATTATATATATATATATATATATATATATAATATATATATATATATATATATATATAAAAGTTATATCTTATCATTTATAATGTGACTTAAGAGAGGGCTTAGCCTCTCTTAAGTTCGCCCATGCCATGAAGTAAAACATATTTTGTATTATTGGTGTAGTGAATTCGACAAATACCAAGTGAGCATTAACGTGAGACGTCAGGGAGCCATACCTCCTATCACAAGGAACAGAGACGAGCCCACGGAGATAACATTCAAGGAAGGTTTGGAACCGGGTTTAACTTACCAGGTTTTGGTGAAATCTGTGTCTGGGAAAGTCATCAGTTGGCCAGCTGCTGTTAATGTAACACTCAGTAAGTAAAACCCAAACTTTCTATTATTATTTGATTGACAGTGGGAAAAAATGTAGAATCGTCTTGTTTCTTAAATGCAAGTCTTAAATAAATACAGGTGGAGACAACTGGAATAAATTGAACACGTCACTGGAAGATTAAACTAGATATTTACAAAAAATTGAGACCGGTTCCAGCCATTACACTGTTTGTTAACTTGGGTGGTAAATTTGACATGTAAAGTGCGTTCTGCCTGGGACGATCATCTGAAACGAGTCGGCAGAATTGCAGATCCTTGTTCAGGAAGGTATTTACAAAAAATTGAGACCAGTTCCAGCCATTACACTTTTTATTAACAAAACAACCCTGGGCTCTTGGTCAATTATATTAATCATATTAAATCATTTTATAACTAAATCGGTTCATTACTAAGTTAATATCTAGCAAAAACCTCTATTTGAATTATGCTCCTCTTATTTAAATATGCAACATTTAGTACATATATTCCCTAGATAGCGCTGCATGCACAGCTTATCTTTCTTCAAGTAAAAACATAAACAAAAGATGGGAGATCTAGTAGATTAAGCAGATGCTAATTTTAATTAGTTTACATTATTAACAAAATTTGTTGTTTCGACCGAGATTTTGTGATAATTGCACATTTTATATAATTAATAAAACACAATATTTAAAAAAGAAAAAAAAAAAAAAAAGAAAAAACTTATTTATTATACTTTGTCTATCACAATATTATTACAATTTTATTCAGACGCGTTTCGGGACGTTTCCCATCTTCAGTGTATAAATAAACTAAACTTAAATTTACTGTTGCTGTATGGAAGTGAAGGAGGTAAGGTTCTAAGGGTGGAAGGGTACTTACATCTAAGGGACAAAGAAGAATATCTAATAATAATCTCGAATATCAATGCTCCAAACTATAAATTATCCAAAGAACTTAAATATATTACACCAAACTTAACACATACACTTAAAAATGCTCCGGACCTCATAGATAAAATTAAAGAAATAGAAATTCCACCAAATGCAAAACTAGTCTCATTTGATGTAGTTAGTTTATTTACCAATATACCTGTAGATGAATGTTTAGGAATAATTAGAGTACTTATAACAAAATCTAACCTAGAAATAAAAGAAAAAATAGAATTAGAAAACCTTACAAAAACAACGTTAGAACAAAATTATTTTGTATTTAACAAAAAGTACTATTCACAAGATAGCTTAGCCATGGGATCCCCTTTAAGCCCACTATTAGCAGATATATTTATGAACTTTATAGAAAACAAAATATTTAACTCCAAATCAACCCTTATCAGATATGTTAAATACTGGTGGCGATATGTAGACGACGTTCTATGTCTATGGCTAGGAACAGATAGACAGCTACAAATGTTTCTAAACTTTATAAACTCTATACACCCAAAAATCAAATTTACAATAGAAATAGAAGAAAATAAATCTATAAATTTCCTTGACCTCACAATCACGAACGTGGATAGCAAACACAAATTCAAAATCTACAGGAAAGCAACTTATACAGACATAGTTATTCATAAAAGCTCCAACACTAACATAAAACATAAATTAGCAGCTTTCAATAGTTTCATTCATAGATTATTTACTGTACCAATGACAGATGACGAACAAAATGAAGAAATATTGATAATAAAATCAATAGCAAATAGTAACGGTTACTCTACAAAAATAATAGATAAACTAATAAACAAAAAGAAAACAAAATTAGCATTTAATATAGCAACCACACTACAACCTGTAATAAATAATAAAAAAAATGGGTAGGGCTTACATATTATGGTGAAATATCGGAAAAAATAGGAAAAGTACTTAACTCTCTAGATTTAAACGTAGGATTTAGACCAAACTCTAACTTAGGACGTATAATAAGTAAAACCAAAGACAAAACGGACATTAAAGACAAAAGTGGTGTTTACAAACTGACGTGTAATGAATGTAAAGGTACCTACACAGGTCAATCAGGAAGGAAATTAAGCATAAGAATTAAAGAACACGACGCAGCATATAGGAACACCACAGACAGATCTAGCTTTGCGACCCATTTAATAGAATCAGGACATACATACGACTTTAATCAATTTGAAATACTGCATATATGTGATAAAGGACCCAAATTAGACCTACTAGAACAACTTGAAATCAATAGAGCCCTAAAATCAAATACCCCGTGTTTTAATGAACAAATTAGATTCAATAGACAATCACCACTAGTCAAACCACTAACCATAAACAACAACAACAATAATAATAACAATTAATTTAAGATTAGTTTGTAAGAAGCCTATAATATTAATATAATTCAACCTTATAACTCATGACCATAACTTGTAATATATATTAAATGATAACTATTTTTTAAAGTATAATATAAGTGCAGATAACAATATTAATCTTATGTTATAGATTAATATCATCCTCAATAACATTAAGTACCCTTGATTTTTATTTTATCTTTTTAAATATAATTATAACAAGTACTACATATAGTATAAGTCACCTAGCAACTAGACAACCACTATAAATTATAATTAGTTTATAATAGTCTCAGTCATAATAGTTTAATTTGTTAATTAGTTTGTAATAATAGTTTCAGTATAATTAGTTTATAATAGTTATAATTAGTTTATAAAATTTGTCAAAAATATAATCATTTTAAGTGTAATAAAATCTTAGTATCTAAGTTTTGTTAACCCAAGGTACTTATAGTTAATCCTAGTACAGAAGTACAGGTAGAAAACCCTTTCTTCTTTTCCCTTAGATGTAAGTACCCTCCCACCCTTTAGAACCTTACCTCCTTCACTTCCATACAGCAACAGTAAATTTAAGTTTAGTTTATTTATACACTGAAGATGGGAAACGTCCCGAAACGCGTCTGAATAAATTGTAATAATATTGTGATAGACAAAGTATAATAAATAAGTTTTTTCTTTTTTAAATATTGAGTTTACATTATGGTTACTAGAGTGCACTACTTGCTCTTTATTAGGAATTTTAAATTTATTAAGATTATAGCATTGAAAGACTAAACCTTGTATCATTGCCCTATTGGCACCACCTGTATGTATATACACACAGGTGTATATATGTAAATATGTATATAATCGCTATTTGTAAATATATATATATATATATATATATATATATATATATATATATATATATATATATATATATATATATATATTTACCTTTGTATGTTACCTTTTGTACCTTTTTACTTGTTTGAGATAGGTAACTTTTTTGTTGGTTTGAAACTGCTTTAACTTTTGTTTCTTTGACTAATTTTTTTGTTTATTTGTATGCAGAGCCGCTGGCAGTGAGAGATGTGAAAGCTGTCTTGGATGATAAGAGTAGAGAGGTGACTCTGTCTTGGAAGCCTGACAACACCAGCTATCAGGATGTTTATAAGGTAGAGCTCCTCTCAAACACCAACTGGCACTCCTTTGCCAATCATTACTAAAATACACATAAATCAAAAAGCTGAATTAATACAATACAAAATACTAAAATAATTCAATACAAATTACTTAAATAATACAATACAAAAAGTTGAATTAATACAATACAAAATACTAAAAGAATGCAATACAAATTACTTAAATAGTATAATACAAAAAGCTGAATTAATTCAATACAACATACTAAAAGAATTCAATACAAATTACTTAAATAGTACAATACAAAAACTTGAATTAATACAATACAAAATACTAAAATAATTCACTACAAATTACTTAAATAGTACAATACAAAAACTTGAATTAATACAATACAAAATACTAAAATAATTACAAACTACCTTAAATAGTACAATACAAAAACTTGAATTAATACAATACAAAATATTAAAGAATTCAGTACAAATTACTTAAATAGTACAATACAAAAAGCTGAATTAATTCAATAAAAAATACTAAAAAATTCACTACAAATTACTTAAATAGTACAATACAAAAACTTGAATTAACACAATACAAAATACTAAAATAAATCATTACAAACTACTTAAATAGTACAATACAAAAAGTTGAATTAATAAAATACTAAAAGAATTTAATGCAAATTACTTAAATAGTATAATACAAAAAGCTGAATTAATACAATACAAAATACTAAAATAATTCAATACAAATTACTTAAATAGTATAACACAAAAAGCTGAATTAATACTATACAAAATACTAAAATAATTTAATACAAATTACTTAAATAGTATAATACAAAAAACTGAATTAATACAATACAAAATACTAAAATAATACAATACAAATTACTAAAACAATACAACAAGAATATTAAATTACTAAATTAATTCAATTAAAATCACAATACATTACAAAGAACACTATTTGTGATTCAAAGAGATAGTTGTAAGGTTGGCAATACCAATGCGGGGAAAACGAAATGGTGATCAAACATTTTTTTTTATCTTAGGATTAGTATGGGAGCCAATAAAAATTATTTTTTATCTGTTAGTTTTATTTTATTATTTTTTGTTTTCTTAGTCAATTTTTGATACATGAGTTAAAAATGATTAGAACGACCAGTTGATGGTATTACTGAATATAATTTGAATGAGATTGAACACAAGTGGAGTTATTCGTACTAGGAAATGAAGAAAAGAGTTTCTCCACAAAAACAATAGTTTCAAAGGGCTTTCAACCTAACATGAGGTCATCATCAGTGCCATGAAGATAAAGATGAAAGTTATAAATACATAAAACTATTTTCTTTTCCGAGATGGTAACAGATCGGTGAGTCGAGTAAGACTAATTGGTGGAGGGGGGGGGGGTGGCACTTTTAGTAGACTGCGCACTTTTATATTCGCGGTTCTGTTTGTATTTTTGTGTTTCTTTGTTATTTCTCTTTATTTGGCTTTTATGATGTAATTTGTTTTTATTTGTAATAACTTATTTGTACAGGCACTGATGATGGCCTCATGTTAGGTTGAAAGCGCTTTGCCAATAAACTATTATTTTTGTGGAGAGGCTCTTTTCTTCATATCCTAGTACTGAAAATAATATTACAGAAAACAATTGCAAATATTTCATAGATAAATACTTCCATTATTCCACGATTTTAAATACAAAATGGGGCTTTTATCACTACCGACTTGTCTTTGTCCGATTTAACCAAGAAATAATTAAACCTAAACGGACGACTTAAACAATTATTTTACAAAAAGAGTTAATTTAGTGAGTTATTAATTATTTAAGTAAGTAAATAGAATTGATTAACAATTAATAAATTAAAATACCCCATCATCAATCATATACCAATAGGGTGATAATACCAATCACCCCACCCACATACACATCACCCCCTTGCAGCTGTAGGAATTTTTTTCTTTCCTTTTACTGTGTTAAAAGCCTTACATTTTCTCCCTCCCAGCTGATTTTTAGTCACGTGACCATGTCAAAAGTTATATCACAAGGTGTATAATTGTTTACTAACAGACCAAAGTTAACAATTAATAGAAAAACATATTTGACTAGATTTGCACTGTTATTATTGTACTATATAACGACACATTGCTAAAACCAGTTGACAGCATGGGAAAATATTGTTTATATAATAACCATTTATTAAATGTATATCAAAATTACAATAAAATGATTCATGTGACCGAGAAAATACATTTAAATCAGCCGGAGCTGATGGTTTGAGTTCGCTTTTAAAGTTATTTTTATAGTATATGCAAAAAAACAATTTGTTACACTATTTCCTTATTATTTTAAGTAATTAATTAAGTTTAAAATATTAATATAAATTAAATAAATTTTAAAATAAACAATAAAAATGTATCAGTAACAAAACAAAACAAAATCACACAACTATAGACTTTAAGAAAAAACATGCAAAAAATCTTTTTTTTTATAAAATCTTAAAAATTACATATAATAGTTAAAATAAATGTTTCAAAAGCTTTTTTTTTTTTTTTTTTTTTTTTTTTAAACAAAAAAATATTGTTTAAGACCCAATAAGGTTGGACTGATTTGAAATTGAGGGTGTGGTTTAACATCCATGACTAACCTCATTGGCTCCCTCGTATTTTTTTCCCAACGCTGTCAACTGATTTTAGCCGTGTGTCGTATTATAATACAGTATTATGTATTGTATTGATTGTACTGTGAATGTTTATTTGCAGATTACCTATACAGAGGTGGGAGTACTGAACGGAGACACTAACACCATGATGACAGAGCAGGACAGCTATGTGCTTGATTCACTACTACCAGGAAGGAATTACTCTATCACAGTCCAATCTGTGTCTAACCAGGTTGAGTCTGATCCTATCACCAGCTACCAGGCTACAAGTCAGTAATAACCAATCCTTCTTCACTTAAATTAAAGTTTTTTAGAAGCAGGGTTTTAGTTTTAGCACCCTAAAACACACCTCATTTTTAGTTTTTATTTTTTAAATTAATTAATTTATTTATTTTATTTATTTATTTATTTACAAAATCAGTGGTAACTAATAAAAAAATAGCATCACTTTGTCAAATAAAAAAGAAAAAATAATAATTACAACATTGAAAAATCACTAACACAATATAAAGCGTTCTCTAACAAATAGTTCTTTACTTTGTTTTTAAACATTTTTGTGGAAAGATTGAGTCTCCATGTCGATCAAATTTAAAAGTTGGATGGCTTGATACTTGGCGGACTTAGTTGTCTTAGATAGGTGGTGTGCTGGAAGATTTATAACTTTATGAGCTGAACGGGGTATAATTATGATTCTTTTCAACTAACTCTTGATAATGAGGATGCCATGATTCCAACAGATTCAAAATATAAATAGAAGGAAGTCAATATTTTGAGATCCTTAAATAGCTGACTACATGGATCATTCCATTTCTTTCCTGAAATAATCCTGATAGCTTTTTTCTGCGAGAGGAAAATGTGAAGCTGTTAGAGCGCTGCCCCCATTCAGTTTATGCAATATGAAAGAAAATGAGCGTAATAAATTAGTCAAATGACCGAAGCCTCGAGTGAAAATGAGGTAATAAATTAGCTTCAAAATATTTTTTATCAAATGGACACGAAGCCTCGAGTGAAAATGAGCGTAATAAATTAGCTTCAAAATATTTTTATCAAATGACGAGCCTCGAGTGAAAATGAAGCGTAATAAATTAGCTTCAAAATATTTTTATCAAATGACCGAAGCCTCGAGTGAAAATGAGCGTAATAAATTAGCTTCAAATATTTTTATCAAATTCGAGTGAAAATGAGCGTAATAAATTAGCTTCAAAATATTTTTATCTAATGACCGAAGCCTCGAGTGAAAATGAGCGTAATAAATTAGCTTCAAAATATTTTTATCAAATGACCGAGCCTCGAGTGAAATGAGCGTAATAAATTAGCTTCAAAATATTTTTATCAAATGACCGAAGCCTCTGAGCGTAATAATTGGTGAAAGCCTCGAGTGAATGAGCGCTAAATTAGCTTCAAAAATATTTTTATCAATGACCGAGCCTCGATGAAAATGATTATAAATTAGCTTCAAATTATTTTATCAAATGACCGAAGCCTCGAGTGAAAATGAGCGTAATAAATTAGCTTCAAAATATTTTTATCAAATGACCGAAGCCTCGAGTGAAAATGAGCGTAATAAATTAGCTTCAAAATATTTATCAAATGACCGAAGCCTCGAGTGAAAATGAGCGTTAATAAATTAGCTTCAAATATTTTTATCAAATGACCGAAGCCTCGAGTGAAAATGAGCGTAATAATTAGCTTCAAAATATTTTATCAAATGACCGAAGCCCTCGAGTGAAAATGAGCGTAATAAATTAGCTTCAAAATATTTTTTATCAAATGACCGAAGCCTCGAGTGAAAATGAGCGTAAAAATTACTTCAAATATTTTTATCAAATGACCGAAGTCGAGTGAAAATGAGCGTAATAAATTAGCTTCAAAAATTTTTATCTAATGACGAAGCCTCGATGAAAAATGAGCGTAATAAATTAGCTTCAAAATATTTTTATCAAATGACCGAAGCTCAGTGAAAAATGAGCGTAATAAATTAGCTTCAAAATATTTTTACAAATGACCGAAGCCTCGAGGGAAATGAGCGTAGCTTCAAAATATTTTTTATCAAATGACCAAGCTCGAGTGAAAATGAGCATTAGCTTCAAAATATTTTTATCAAATGACCGAAGCCCTCGAGTGAAATGAGCGTAATAAATTAGCTCAAATATTTTATCAATGAACGAGCCTCGAGTGAAAATGAGCGTAATAAATTAGATTTTATCAAATGACGAAGCCTCGAGTGAAAATGAGGTAATAAATTAGCTTCAAAATATTTTTATCAAATGACCGAAGCGAGTGAAAATGAGCGTAATAAATTAGTTTCAAAATATTTTTATCAAATGACCGAGCGAGTTTTCTTAGCAAAAAGAGAGTAGAAGACAGAGAATTAGCTAAACTTGTTACTTGAGGAGTCCATCCTAACTTGGATACTCTAAAGAATTTTTAGAGTAGGACCGCTAGTTTTTTCCTTCATTGTAAACAACAATTGCTGGTTCTTATTAAGATTAAGAGTAAGCTTATTAGCAATATTCTGTGGCCAACTTGGTAATATACCATTACATTAGTAGAACTAGAATACTAGTAAATTAGTTAAAGAAAACTAATATGATCTTTGTATTTTCTCTTTGAGAAATGGCTTAAACTCTATTTTTGCTTAAAGTTAGCTTACTGATTTATGTGTTTTTATTTGTATGTGTACTTATTAATGTACTTGTGGCAGACAAGTTTTTATTATGTAAAACTTTGCCATTTTATTTTTGTTATTGCTTCAATAGAATCATTTCTTTTTTCATTTCATTTCATTTTTTCATTTACCCGAGTGGGGGGGGGGGGGAATAAACTAACCCACCTGGGTAGAGAGAAACAAGATATCATGTGCACTTTTGTTACTTTGGCAAAGAGGGAGGACTAAGATTAAATAATACAGTGATATAGGGTTTGATAGTGTGGCAATACTGTATAGAGAATAGGGATTCCCCCCTTCTTCTTTGATTTATGAGTGCACACATTTATAAAGTACCCTAAAAACGGCAGGATTATTCGGTGACTTCACATAAAATCACTTTATCTTCAGACGGTGTATAATGTAACGTTTATTGACTAGTTTTCTAAATTGATACAGGTGACTGATCAACTAAATTTATTAGGGGGTTCAACCCTAAAAATTAGAATAAATTACAACAAAACGCGTTTAAATAAAATCAACATCTGGAGATAAAATCTTGTATGCACCTTGGGAGTAAAATGCTATTTTCCCCCTCGCAATTACCTCCCTTGGCTTCGCCTTGGGAGTTAATAGTCATAACTCCCTCGGCTTTGCCTCGGAAGTTTAACACAAAAATTCCTGGGCTTCATCTCGGGAGTTAAATACTTTGGTTCCCTCGGCTTATGCCTTAGGAACCAACTAACTGCTCAGGGAATAATTGCATTCTTACTCCCTGGTGCATAAATAACTATATATACACTCAGATAGATTAAAGAATACATGCCATAGATATAAATGAAAAATAAAAAAAATTGATTTCACAGATGTAGTTAAAGGTATCAAGCTACCCAGGCAAAGATAAGAGCTCTTGTATCCTCCATATAGTTTAAATCATTTTGTTTGTTGGTCTCAAGATATCAAGTGCACCTATGTTATTTTGAGTCTCTTGAAATGGATTACGCATTCCTCTGTGGATAAATATTTATCATTCGTTTACAGACGGACCTCCATATAACGAACTCCTATACAACGAAAGTCTCTATGTAACGAATTTTTTTACGTTCCCTTGAATTTTGTGTTTAAAAGTGTTTCTATTTAACGAAAAAAATTTCTATATAACAAACAAAATTTCCAGAAATAAAGATAAAGACAAGACCCGCAAACTTTCAAGGAATTGACCGAAACGGCACTTCTGTTTTTCTGTAATTTCCCAGAACAATTATTTATTGATTCTCGCCTTGCCTTATTTAATTTTGCGAACTCTTTCTTTACAATTTTCTATGAAATTAGGATTAACACAGCATAGAACTAAAAATCTTTCAGTTTTAATTTGGTATTCGGTCTGACCAGTTCGTTTGTGAAACTTTTTATTTGTTTGTGAATCGAGTTATTAAAATGTCAATACGGAAATCGCTGTCCCTCTCTGAAAAAATCAATTTATCAAAAACAAAGACTTGTCTCTGAAGCATAAAATCGCTCCTAGTTCTATATCAACTATTTTAAAAAAACGGGAATCTATACTTAGGTTATACGAAACAAGTGGCGATTAAAAAATAGTTCTCGAGTATGCAAGTATGAAGACATTGATGACGCAATTTTACAGTGGGTGACAATGTTAAGGGACAAAAATATGCCTGTGACAGGACTGCTAATAAAAGAAAAAGCTGCTGAATATGCAACTGCAAGGTTATTATTCATCCTATATATCCATTAAAATATCATAAAATAATACAGAGCTATTTATTTTTTTCAATTTCTATACAACAAAATTTCTATATAACGAATTTTTTCTCTAGAACCTTTAAGTTCGTTATATAGAGGCCCGACTGTATTTTAAACTTATTTCTTATTTATAATTTCTTAAGCTTTGGTTCGATTTGTTTTCAGAGCCTTCGTCTCCTATAATAGAAGTAAAACCAATAGAGTATGGTTTGAACATATCATGGAAATCTGATGTCAACTCCAGGCAGGAAAAGTACGAAGTCATTCATAGGAGAAATGAAACTGGTAAAATTTGTGTTTTCTCAATCTTTGATATTACTTTGATACAATAATTACTGTATAGAATGACCAATGAGGCTTTATAATAAAATTTACATCTATGAATGAATGAAACCATTTATTATTAATAATAATAATAATAATAATAAAAAGAGTTTATTGTTAAAAGATTTCACAAGAAATATTTACAAAGTCAGAGCACCAAATTATAAATTACTTATCTTAAAGAAGTGATCGATGTGGTAACAAGGGGTTTCCAACAATACACCTTTTACCTTCGCACAGAACTCATTGTAAGGCATCTCACGAGTTTTCAAAGAGATATGGTTGTATAGTTGTACACCGTGATAACCATATCCTGTTCTTGATTTATTGAGTCTGTGCAGCAAAGGTAGAAGGCCATTGTTTGTACTGGCTCTTGTTCCATATCCATGAATATCTTTCACCATATCAAATCTATCAGAATTCAATTTAATATACTTCACACAATGATATATGTACAGGCAATAAAAGGTAAGTACATATATCATTTTAATAAGGAAACAATAACATATTACATACATATTATACATGAATATTTTATGTAAATGACTCGGCAATATTATAATTTGGTATATCACTTCATCTTTTATTTCACTTACTATATTATTTATTATTACTTTTATATTTAAAAAGTTTCTTTTTGTGGACTTATAAAAAAAATATATAAATAAAAACAGATTAATTACACAAAAGTCCTTTATTTTTTAATATATAATAATAACTAAGCTTTAGACTAAAAATTAGTCATCATCAGAGGTTAACCAATATAAAATAAAAATACAATTTTACAAACTACTTCATATTTTAAGCTATAGCTTACCAAACCATACCAAGGTGCAATATGAAGTAGTCTGTAAAATTGTATTTTTATTTTATATTTTATATTTGTTAAACTCTGATGATGACTAATTTTTAGTCGAAAGCTTAGTTATTATTATATATTAAGAAATATAGGACTTTTGTGTAATTAATCTGCTTTTATTTATATACTTTTATATTTCTTTTATTTATTATTACTTATTTATTATTTATCTATTCTTATTTTTTTATTTGTAGTTACATTCCTCAAATCAGCCTTTCAGCTGTACTTACTAAATTTACATCTATTATGCTAAATGGCAATGCTTATTCTGATTGGAAAGTAATGCCTGAACAAGATCCATGTTTTCTTTTAAAAATTGGAGTTGGGAAACTACCATCGCTACCTCCAATATGGAGTTATCTTAACTCAAACAAGAATCCCACAGGAGACATTAATTTATTTTGGACACTTTAATATTTAAGGTTTGGGTATTGTATGACTAGGTACCTGGTATGACTTTTAAGCCACCCAGTAAAAGTACATTAATAATAAATGCCCGTTTTAGGGCCTTTTGGCCCTTCAGGGTATTCGCCCTGTGGGAACCACCTCGGGTGGGTCACATCTACTATGCTCAAAGTAAAGCTAAAGTTGGCAAAATCTTACATTAAATTCTATTCATAAAAACTGAGAGCATAGCCCGGGCTGTGAACCTCTGGTGCCGAAGTCCAGTACTATACGACCGCGACTACGGAGGCAGATAAAAGTACATTATTATGTTAAATTATAGTGTTACATATGATGTTGTAACATATGAATTTGAGTGTTACACATGTTAATAGACAAATGGATTCTTATTTATTCAGAAAATAATGTTTTTTGGCTATATTTGCAACTTGCCCCGCTGTTCCCCCACTTGTTGATCAGTGAGTTATCTTCTGCAGCTGTTTAAGTGATCAAAGTGTTTATGATAGTTGTTTGTGTGCAACAGGCTATGATGCTTTAATCAAGGATTCTGCCCTGTTGCTCGCTGAGTTATCTTTCCAAGTCATTAATGAGATCAAACTGTTGATGATTTTGGTTTGATCATGTTGTTAGTGTGCAACAGGTTATGATCCTATAACAACAGATTCCCACCTGTTGCACCCAGTGAGGTATCTTTTGGAGCTGTTTATGCGGTTAAAGTGTTTATAATTGTGGTTTGATCATGTTGTTAGTATGCAACAGGTTATGATCCTGTAACAACATACTCCCACCTGTTGCACCCAGTGAGTTATCTTTTGGAGCTGTTTATGCGGTTAAAGTGTTTATAATCGTGGTTTGATCATGTCGTTAGTATGCAACAGGTTATGATCCTATAACAACAGATTCCCACCTGTTGCACCCAGTGAGTTATCTTTTGGAGCTGTTTATGCGGTTAAAGTGTTTATAATCGTGGTTTGATCATGTCGTTAGTATGCAACAGGTTATGATCCTATAACAACATACTCCCACCTGTTGCACCCAGTGAGTTATCTTTTGCTGTATATGAGATTAAAGCATAGAGATATATACTAGAGGGGGCATAGCCTATCTCAATATATTAGCAGGCCTGAAACATCATTTTGGGGGCTCTCAGGGGCTCTGTGTAACCTCATTGAAACCTCCTTCAGGAGTTAGCTAAGGTTACTATTAGATCAATTGATTTCGGTTTCCCGCACATTGTTTGCGTTTTGATTTGTATTTTTAACGTTCTACTATATAAATTATTGTAATTTTGTCCACTATACTATAATCTTACTAAGTCTTTTAAAGTAAGTTAAAGGAATGTTTATCACCTATATTTTATTAGTAAAATGTGCAAATAAATAAATCAACCAATACCTGTAAATACATCTATATAAATTAAAGGTTATGTAACGGTAATTATAATTAGTTCTAAATTTTTAGTTGAATATACAACTCCCGCCTGAGTGCAATCACTGGATTGTTTCTCTATCAAGCGCACCAAAGCCATTAAAACTGTGCTAACTCTAATACTTGTAACAATCACAATTGTTGTTGTATTATTCAATAAATAAAATAAAAAAAATAAATAAAAATAAAATAAATAATTAAAAAAAAGAAGAAAAGTAAAGGAAAATAAAAACGTCACTTAGTGAACTTAACGTTGCCACAGCTACGGCTAATTAGTAGACTATTCTATTCTATTCTTGTCAGGTTACTTTTTCAATGTTTTAAAATTTAACTTTTAGGTTAACTACAGGTTAAATTTTTTTGTTTAGTATTACTAGAGAAACCCTTTAGTAATACTATCTTTATGGATTAAAATTTTTATGATTGTGGTTTAATTATGTTATTTTTGTGCAACAGGTTACGATGCTATAACAACGATAACAACAGATTCCCACCTGTTGCTTAGTGAGCTATCTCCTGGAGCTGTTTATGAGATCAAAGTGTTTGCGGTGAGTCATGGGCTCTACAGTGAACCACATAACTACTTCAAAGCTGTCTGTAAGTGCTATCAAAGACTCCCGAGTGTTAAATTAGTCAATTAAGAATTATGTGTACTTTCATAGTATTAATTCAAATTCAAATCAAAACAGTCTTTACTTCCATCGGGTACAGGGTATCTCGGAACTTTTCCTCATCATATCGGATTCGCTGAGCTCATCCTCCCTACTTCAGACTCACTTTGCTCGTCCTCAGCAAAATTTAAACTAAGGCCCGTATTCAAAGACATTTTCCTAATTTTCCTAACATTCTCCTTAAGGGTTCTTAAGGAGAATGTTAGGAAAATGTTAGGTCTCCTTAAGGAGAATGTTAGGTCTCCTTTGTTAGGAAAATGTTAGGTCTCCTTAAAGAAATGTTAGAAAATGTTAGGTCTCCTTAGGAAAATGTTGTTAGGAGAATGTTTAGGTCTCTCTTAAGGAGAATGTTAGGAGGAGAATGTTAGGAAATGTTAGGTCTCCTTAAGGAGAATGTTAGGAAAATGTTAGGTCTCCTTAAGGAGAATGTTAGGAAAATGTCTTTGAATACAGGCCTTAAGCACCTGTTCAGACTCACTTCCCCGGATAGTAAATACATTCCTTTCATTCCCAGTGGTCATTTATCCAGTCACTGACCATGCTCAATGCTGCTTAACTTTTATGATCCACCAAAAATCACGGATATACTTGTTGTATTAAAACAAACTTGGTGTACTTATTTATTATGTAAGGGTGTATACTTGAGCTAAATATCAACTCGATTGGATGATTTTCCAATTTTTTTAAATTTACACAAGTCATTCTATAAAAAAAATTGAACTAATGCTGATAATGAGATGAAACTTGGCACATATATTAGTCTTATACATAGCCACATACATGCCAAATCTCAATCTAATCCCGTTATTTTTCCGTGTTTTACGATTTTTTGAAATATTTGCTGAGTTTGAAATATTGCAGGTTTATGATGTCATAAACTATGCTATTACCGATTAGCATAACTACAGCGGTAGATTGATTTTTGTACAAAGTTCCAATTCTCTAACATAAATACACTGGGCGATAGAATGATAAAACACACATACAGACAGACAACTTTATGAAAACCACTCAGAAGGTCTTTAAAACACCTGAAATGGATAATTCCGGTTTCATCTTGGTTTCGGATTTTTTTTTTGCAAACACAATACTTTTCCTATATACCTACGGTATAAATGAGTAGAAGTAAAAAAGTTGAGTAATTAAAAAGAGGAAAGTAATTTCCATAATTTTAAGGAACCCACAAAGCCAAGTGGTCAGAATGTGGGCACTCCAACTTAAAAAATAATCAATTATTTTACTTGGTTTTCTATCTCCCTCTGTGTTTAGCGTAGAAATGTCGTATTTGAGATTTTATTAGGTAGGAATGCACACGAGCATTAGACAAATCCTAAAAGTCCTCATACGTAAAAATCCGTTCAGTGGTAAAAAATAATTAAAAATTATAATTTTTTTTTATTGAAAAATAAAAATATTTTTTTAAATTATTTTTTGATAAAACCCTATATTTGCGACAGGGTGGATTTAGTGTTTTATTTTTAAGGCATGATTATGGCCAGCTTGGCCGAAACGTCGCCACAATAATTTATTTTTTATTATCCCGTCTTGGACTATTAAAAACAAAACATAAAAAGTTTTTTTTAACATTAAAAGTAAAATATAAAATAACTTTTTTGTGTTGCAAAAGCTACAGCTTTAGCTAAAGTTACAGAGCTCCTTCGCAAGGCTAAATTTATAACTTTAAAAACAGAAAATTTAGCGATGAGTACAATTACATGAATTTATTAGTGGGGGGGGGGGGGGCTAAGAAGGATAGAGGTCCGCCAAGAACCAATCTCCAAAGAGGGTCAGCGAGGCTCTGAAGTTTGCGTATCTCTGCTATACAGGAAGTACAGGTGGCAATAACTGCATATAGTCTCTATAAAATTAGATTGAGGTACATGAAGTGTTAAAACTACTTATGTCTCTTAAAACTGCTCTCTGGAGAAGATGCAGGATGATTAAAAAAATAATCTAAAAAGTGTACATTTAAGCTAAACTAAATAAATCAACAAGTAGTATAGAAGAACCAGTCGAGTCAACTGGTAACTAACTTGAGTATTTCAAGTTAGAAGTGAGGTTGTTAGTTAATATATGAGCTATTTAGTGGATCTTGGTGGGTGTAATGTCATCTTAATGATATGCCAGTAATGGTCCATGATTTTTTTCTTGGATTATCTGGCCACTGGCTTCGGGGCACGACTGTATCCTTGGATGTAAGTGTCCTTACATCCACAGGCAGTTATAGTATTACACACTGTTGTAATCAGTTGACAGCATGGAAAATTTTGTTGAAAAACCAATGAGGTTGCCTTATATGTAGTTGTGGGTGTGGTTTAACATCTCGGACTAAACTCATTGGCTCTCTCATTATTTTCCCACACTGTCAACTGATTATAACCATGTGTATTATTGTATTTAAAAAATGACCTAGAGTTACAATTTCTAGATGGTGGTTGTCATATCTCCCAAGTTACCATTGACATTACTCTACATCATACACTCCATTGTGTTCTATTTTTGTTCACAAAATACATATTTGTGATGCTTGTATTGTTATTACTGTTAGTCTAATACATTAAAGCTGTTTATTTATTTATCTAGATCCCCGTCCTCCCAATGAGCTGAGCCTGGAGAAAGTAACGAGTAACTCTGTTGTAGTCAGATGGAAGGAACCCCTACCCCCTACCATCTTCTCTGAGTATTCCATCAGGTATATACATATCATGTTTTGTATCTATGCAGCCCTGTAGCCAGCTATGGGAGGGGCTAGCTAAACTTGTATGGGGGGAGACCAATCTCAGAGGGGAGCGATATTCACTCATCCACAGGGATTAAAAAGATTGAATTAACCGCAAGTTGAAGAATCAGCTACCATCGATACTTGCTGTCGTATATGAATATCCCTGGACCGGTTTCAGCACAACGCCATCATCAGCAGGCTAAGCAACACTCAAGCTCTCAATTGACAAACTTGTGCTCATTGAAACTAGATATTATTTACTGATATAACTTTATTTGTTGAGAACTCGAGTGTTGCCTCGTTTGCTGATGATCGCGTTATGCCGAAATCGGTCCAGGGATATTCTTATCCAACAGCAAGTATCGACGGTAGCTGATTCTTCGATTTAGTCTACAAGGGACTTCCACTGAAAAATATTTTGTCAGAAAGGGTGAGATTTGTTTCTGGTGGGGGGGGGGATGATGGGGCATCTCCTTCCCCCCACCAGAAACAAAATGTAGTGGGGGCCACCATATTTTCAAGTGCACAGTCAAGAAAATAGCACTATCCGTATTGAATGGAAACTTGTTTATATTACCTTGACAATTAGGTGGCAATTTTTTGAATTGAATGGAAACTTGTTTATATTACCTGACAATTAAGTAGCAATTTTTTTGAATGAAACTTGTTTATATTGCCTTGACAATTAGGTAGCAATTTTTTGAATTGAATGGAAACTTGTTTTATTACCTTGACAATTAGGTAGCGCTTTTTGTATTGAATGGAAACTTGTTTATATTACCTTGACAATTAGTAGCGCTTTTTTGTATTGAATGGAAACTTGTTTATATTGCCTTGACAATTAGGTAGCGCTTTTTTGTATTGAATGGAAACTTGTTTATATTACCTTGACAATTAGGTAGCGCTTTTTTGTATTGAATGGAAACTTGTTTATATTACCTTGACAATTAGGTAGCAATTTTTTGAATTGAATGGAAACTTTTTTATATTACCTTGACAATTAAGTAGCGATTTTTTGAATTGAATGGAAACTTGTTTATATTGCCTTGACAATTAAGTAGCAATTTTTTGAATTGAATGGAAACTTGTTTATATTGCCTTGACAATTTCGTATTTAGGTAGACAGCTAGCTGAATCGATTAAGTCCAATTTCAGCTCAATCGAACCATCACAAATGGCGCAAACGGTAATACATATATATATCTTGTATATATGTATACGTCTAGGTCAAAGACTCGTACAATATTTGTTGGGTTCAGTAGTGTTAGAGGGTGGGGATGTAGTATATTAGAGGAGCCTCTACCTCTTGCTCCATCCTGGAAAGCCTACTGTCCCAGAGAGACAGGACAAAAATGGCTTCCACTAATCCACGCCGAGCTAAGCAGGCCTGTAAAGAGGAAGAACCTCTAAGTAGTCTTTATATGGTCGAAGTCATTCTAAAACGATTGCGACCGGTTTCAGCTCAATTGGACAATCCTAAGTAACGAAAACGGTATTTTTATTTTAAAAAATCATGAATATATTTTTTTCAACCTAAAGGTTATACTCAAATAAACAATTTGTTTACAAAAAAAATTTGACATTTTTCTTTAAATTGCATAAACAATCATAAATGTATGTAATAGTTAATACTCTTTTGTATGGTGGACGATAACTAAAACTGATGAAAGATGAAACTATAATCTTTCTTACCCTTTATACAAGGTTACTCAACAGTTGCAACGTGTGGATTTATTTCTTGTATTCTTTATACAAGATCTTTATATAAGTTACGTATTTAAATATACTTATTATTTTTTATATTGCTTGTTAACTGAAATATCATTGCTTACTATTAATAATAGAGGATTAATAAAATCAAATTTGCGAGAAAGCCTCTCAGGCCCGCGAAGCGGGCCTGTGAAACGAGGCTGTGAAAATTTGCTAAATACGTGGCAAAATGCCATGTAACAAGAAACGATAATAAAACCATACAAAACAACAACAATGTGGCCGCAAAGTGGCCACTGGGAGGCCCCCGGGCCGCGAAGTGGCCCGGTGGGCCGAAGGCCCGTATTATTGCCTTGACAATTAAGTAGCACTTTTCAGATTTTTAAAGTTTTTAAGTTGGTACTTTAATACTGCTGTTATATGAATGGAGCTGTAACATAGTTAGTACATAGTTTAGGATTCTGACTGTGGTTTCGTCTTTTATCAGGTACCGTACTGAAGAGGAGAACAGATGGGTGAAGCTGCCTCCAGTTAGAGTGACGGAGGCTGAGGTCACAGACATGACGCCAGGAGAGAAGTATACCATCCAGATAAACAGCGTCAGTGCCGGTGTTGAATCTGCTCATCCTCTCACACTAAACCACACTGTCCGTGAGTATTTTTCACCGTTTTAAAAAAAAATGAGCTTATGAGGTTGGGGTCATGGAGGGGGTGGGGTGGTAGGTGGATTTTTTTAGAAGAGGGGACTCATTGATCAAGAATATATGCATATATTGTTGAGAATAGATATGTATATGTATGTATATATAATATATATATATATATATATATATATATATATTATTATATAAGATTTTGTTCATGACGTTTCTATGGATCAAAATGAAACTTGGTACAAAAATCAATCTTGTTAATGTCTAGAACCCTATTGTTTGTAAAATATGTGTGACGCCATTAACCCACAATAATGATTTGACAAACTTTTAAAAACTCAAAAATCTTCACAAAGTGTTTATATCCTGTTGAAATGTTATTGACATGTACTACTATGTATGGTTAACTAAATATGAAGTTCAATTTTTGTATAAGTTTTAGTTCCGGTGTTGTTGATGGACAAATACAACATAATGTGAACAAATCAACTTTTTTTTTCACTAATACATTATAAAATTCACTTATGTCATGGCAATATGTCACTTATCGACAAATTAATACGGGACAACAACCATGTGGCCGCAAAGCAGCCGAGAGGCCAAGGTCTCTTGTTCTCTGTGTAATACACAATGAGTTGCTTTGTAAAAAAACGTTTGTCATTTTACCATTCACATTTTGTAAAGCAGACTGAGATAATAATAATAATAATCCTTAGCGTTGTTACAAATTTATCAAAAAATGTCTAACAACGTCAAACCTAAGACTAAAAAAAAAAAATTTAAGAAGTGAAAAGGAAAAAAAATACATTACAGTGGATCCTCAAGAAATTTCTCAACAGAGTAATAAGCTTTTTTAACAAGAAGTTTCTTAATTTCGACATTGAATACATCTTGAGGTAGCGATGAGTAGGTACTTGGCAGGTGATTGAAACATTTCCTAGCTAAGTAGTGCGGTGAATTGTTAGTCAGAGCGAGGCGATGTTGTGGCAGGTTGAGGCGGTTGTAGTGCCAGAGGTTGTAATGATGGTCCTTGTCTTGTAGGCTGTCGTAGTTGGCTTTAGCAAATATGAGAAGATTGAGGATGAATAGAGATGGAACCATAAGTATGTCCAGATTGATGAAGCTGTCTCTACAGGTTGAAGTACTACTGATGCCAGTAATTAACCTGATGGCTTTTTTCTGAACTTAGATTAGATATAATACAACTACAGTAAAGATCCTGTGGAATATGATTTTTCTAGCAGTCTTCTTGACACTGTAGTAGAGGCCTTATTACATATTCTGCCATTTACTATTTCTGTAAATTTTTATGTTTAAATAAAGCATTCTTATTCTTATTTTTTGTTTCAAATATAACAAAAATATTTTGTTTTTATATCAATATGTATAAGCATATATTTTATAAATATTTATAATATAAATATGTTTGGAATTTGAACTAAAACATCTTTTACTCTGGTACAAATTCAACTGCTGTCTCTTTAGTTTCTGTACTGAGTGCAGTACAGAACCTTAGGAAAATTAAATGAGGAAAAATAAAAATACTGAAAAATAAAAAGACAAAGAAAAATTAGAAAAATAAGTTAGACTATACCCTCAAAACAGGAATGTATTGATGAGGAGTATAATTAAGAAGATTAAACCTTAAACATATCATGCATACTATTGTTTATATAATTGTTTAGGTCCAAACCCTGTCACCAACATAGCACCTTTAGTTGACTCTACTAACGTAACTCTGGAGTTCCCACGACCAGAAGGCAGGATCGAGTATTACGTTATAAGATGGCAAGCTGTTTCCGATGTAGATGTTGTCAGTCCTGATCAACTATTGACTAAGTAAGTTCTTTATTCTACTTCCATACTGTCATAAGAAACACTTGGGTAAATCTTCGGTATACGGTGCACCCTGTTATCAATACTATATATCAATATATTTTTAGTTTAGAGATATGATGTAGGAATAATCGATATATGCCTTTTCTTTTACGTTTTACGTTTATGAACATATTTTATTATTTTTTTAAATGTTTTTTTTGTTGTTTGTGTTTTTATTTATTTGTTGTAAAATGGTTTATAACTATTTTCATATTTTATTTTATGTTTTTAAAATGTTTTAACTATGTTTTCATAAGAATAGGTGTATCTAATTTTATGTTACGTGTATTTTTTTACGTATTTTTGTGTTTGTTATTTTCAGGTTTTTTATTATATTTTTGTTGTTAATGTTTTCATTTATTTGTTGTTTGGTTTTTTTAATGTTTAAACTATAATTAATAAATTTACGACGCTGCTTACCTTTTAGGTGCTCAGTTCTCGTTTACGTGTCGCGTAACTAAATCCTTGGTTCGAGGGGTATAAACCATTACTCATAATAAGATAATTTAATATAAAATGAGATAAAAATATAAACAATCTTTAGTATTGGTTAAATAATCATTATTTCATTATTCTACTGCTAAGGTGGGGGATGGTAGAGACGGAGAAATATAAACATCTGAAGACGGGGGTGTAGTTTGGGGGGACACGGTATATATCGATACATGGTTACAAGGAGAGTTTGATATATATCGAAATAGGACGTTGGTAACAAGGGGCACCGTATACCGAAGTTCAGCCAACACTTGAATCAAAAGTGCTAGAATCTGGAGGTGGAGAGTTTGATCTATCATTATAATAATTATCTTATAGAATAGAATAGAATAAATTTATTGTTTTCAAGTATTACACTTGTACAAATCAGTTGACTTCTTAACATAATAGTAAAAAATGACAGAAAATTAAAACATGTGCAACTGCATAAAAAAAACTGCTCTTAACTTTAGCAAATAATAATTTCAAAGTAAAGTTTGCCCTCAGGATATTATATAGAAAAATAATTAAATGAGAAATTAATTTATTATTTAAATCTATTTTTTATCAATTAAATCAACGAAGACCCCAGTCCCCACAAAAACTCACCGAAAATAAACCGCCGAAGAGCCCTCGCCCAGGGATCCCGAGCCTCCTCAGCTCTCAAAAAATGACAAAAATGAAAAAGTTGGAAAACAATAAAATTTTGAATGCTTTCCCATGTCATGCGCCCAACCAAGCAAATCCAAAATGAAATCACAAAAAGGTAAAGGAAAAATCATGATTGATAAGATAATACTATAATAAATACTGCTAAGATTGTATTTATTACAACATCATCCCAAAATCACAATCCCCCCTCCACCTCCCTGCAACCCCATTTCAAACCTACCCAGCCAGACACATGACACAAAAAAACATTAATAATTATCTTATAAAATTATTGTTTGAGATTTAGAAGTATGCCTGTAAAGTGGAAGTTTATAATTAAAAGCAAAGGTTGGGAGCATGTTGACACTAGTAGCTAGCTTTGATGAATTTAAATTAATATCTTCTGAGGACACAGCCTGAGTCTATACTCATTAAAAAAAAACAGTAATCAGAACAACTTGGTGAGCATAAATTTTGGATAAAAATTTATGCTGAAAAGTATGCTTTAAAGGTGCTGAAAATGTTGTGGTACTAAAGTTCGCAGGGAATGGTTAACACTGATATAAGTCAAATAAGATCAATAAGATTTAGGTCTTCCGGTGGTGACCGCGTCAATGTAGATGAAGAATCTGACGTTTCATGACAACGGACGGTCCGGTGTTTCATGACCATGACGTTTCATGGTTCTTCATGACAATAACCGCGGAAGCCTACACAGTTTAAATAAGATCAAGGAAATAAGTACCTAAAAGATGATTAAACTGAGCCAAAGTCATCCTAACTTAGTGGTGGGATTTCCATGATTTAACACAAGGAATAACTATCATCAGTATAACAGATTTTCTTTTATTCAAATTATGGTTTTAGTTATTAAGTTTTCAATGTTTTCTTCTTTTTTTAATATCTTGAGATAATTTTTGTTTTAGAACTAGGAATATGTCAGACACTACAGACGAGGGTGGTAGTGTGCGAGCTCTTGTGGAAGACTTGATGCCTGGTATTAGATATCAGTTTGATATCCACACAGTGTCTTATGGACTTCACAGTGATATCACAAAGCTATCGGCAAGAACTAGTAAGTGTTTTTGTTTTAAACTTTGAATAATACTACTATAGATGGAACATAGGACGGTAAACACAATCTAATTCTAATGATAACACAAAATCCGGTTGACTGGTGGTCTTAAGTAGGGGTACCACCCTAACAACAAAACATTATTTTATAAATGTGTCATAAATATCCACTAATGAAAAAAGATCTTAAGTAACAAATAAAATAACTTAAAAACCTTGCTAAGTACTTAATAAATTTGGTCTTAGATAGCAAAAGGGTAGAGGAATATGAGAATCTACATTTAGTTGACGAGGACTACTTTTAATATAATTTTAATTAAAAACGTTAAACTACAAGTTAAAATGCTTAAAATATTCTGATGCACCGATATATTAGTATTTTATGAATAATTAATCATTAACTAATACAAGAACATAATAATTCAGCAACCGGAAGTTATAGTTGCTACAACTTGTGACAACGCCACTAGGCGTTATCATAGGTAATGACAACGTTTGCTCCAATAGCAAGCTGTTGGATATCCCTTACCCACTTATTAAGTTATTACACCTTATTACCATGTAACGGGAATTCCTTATTTCCCCAATATAAATAAATAAAAAATAAATTATTTTTTTAATTAATTTATTGTTTGTAACATTTTACAGTATGCAAAGTCAAATTAAAATATTCATTTAGCATTACATTAAAACATTGATTCCTTCCTTGTAACTTACAGCTAGAGAATAAAATTAAAAGGGCGGATAACAATTACTTACATATCACAGAACTCTTAAAATCTAAAACAGCCTATTACTAACAGAACCTTAAAAGTCTAAAAGAAAACAATTAAAACGAAACAAATCTTAATAAATATATGTAGGAGTTATCACAGTCAATTAAAAATAAATTAATACATTAAAACTAAACACAAAGGAAATAAATAAATAATTAAATATCTTAGATTCAGCTAATAATTCATTTTAACTATAACAAGGCTCTTCTAGTAAAAAATAATTACATGAGACTGCAAGGACAATTTTTTCCTGGGTATTTTTTTCCTTTGTACTTTTGTCCTGTAATTTTATTCTGTGTATTTTATCACCGTGTTCTTTGTCCTGTAATTTTATTCTGTGTATTTTATCACCCGTGTTCTTTTTGTACTGAAATTTTATTCGTGTATTATCACCGTGTCTTTTTGTCCTTAATTTTATTCTGTGTATTTATTCACGTGTTCTTTTTGTCTGTAATTTTAATTCTGTGTATTTTAAATCAGCCGTGTTCTTTTGTCCTGTAATTTTATTCTGTGTATTTTTTCCCCATGGATTTTTTTGGATACCCATTATTTTCCCATGCTGTCAACTGATTTTAACCATGTGTATTATAATGCTTTGACAAACTTCATTTGAGGCAGCCTTGTAAGCTTGTATTTACCTAACTTGTAAGGATTTGAAATTGGGGCATGTGAAGTGTTGCTGCTGTTGTATGTGCAATTCAAAATTGTTTACAAGGTGTTATTGTTTGTCTTAGTGCCTCTGATCCTGAGTGAAGTGTTGGTAGTGAACAACCAGCAGAGTACAGACACTGTTACCTTGAGGTACACCCCTACACCTCAAGCATCTTCACACTTTGACCTGTACAGGTTTCAACTATCCGATCCCGTGGCTTCACCTGTCAAAGAGAAACTTGCTAATGATACTGAGTGGAAGGTAACGTTCACAGGGCTTACACCTGGCAGGCTTTACAACATCACAGTATGGACAGTAGCGGATAATGTGCTGTCCCAACCACTGCATAGGCAGGACAGACTCTGTAAGTACTCCCAACAAATTCAACCTGTAATTATGCTTTAACCAATTTTTCTACAAATAACTTTTCAGAATACTCGAAACTTTAAAATACTCTGCCAGGAATAGCAATCAGCTTCTATACTTATTTCATTAATATGTATATTTTATGCCATATGAAAATATAGCTTAAACAATATTTATCAAATCAAACAATGATTTGATGACAAATCAATCACCTGAAGATGTTGAGCTTCGCTCAACGAAATTTTGTAACAATTATTAAATAAATTATTTATTATTTAGGACTGACTGCAGTCTTCAAAAAAATTTCAATAAGGTGGGTCGAATATCCACGGCCTTTCTAGAACATTGGATCACCAACAAGACTTTTTTATAACTTTCTTTTTCAAAAATTTTTCAGTATTAAGCCGGATTGTGATAAATGAAGCCTATTTCTGTAATCTGCAACGCTCTTTGGTTAATCTCAAAGAAGTCATTTACACTTCACTCAACAATTTATTTTATCTAACTTGGTACATACACACTACTGTTAGACTCAATGTTTCAACAAATATGGACATGTCAAAATATAACCAAAATATTGCAATGTCTAACAGTAGTTATGTATGTAACAAGTTAGATTACAATAAATCGTTGAGTGAATGTAAATAACTCTTTGAGAGAACCAAAGAGCGTGCGATTACGGAAATAGGCTTCACTTCTCACAATCCCGGCTAAATTACTGAAAATTTTGAAAAAAAAGTTATAAAAAGTTTGTGGTGATCAATGTTCTAGAAGCCGTGGATATTCGACCGCGCCTTTATTGTACATAAATAGAAAAATGTATTTATTCTTATTATGAAATAATTTATTTAACTCATACAAACAATCCTTTATATTAGGATTACAACAAAAAAAGATTTAAAAAATTAACAATTTATATAAAAAAAAGAAAACAAAACAAAACAAAAATTAAACAAAAAATAAAGTAAGAAAGAAAGAAATATTAAGTGACCAGTATGTTATTAAATAAATATACTATTATAATACTTAAGTTTTTCATGGAAACAACGATATTTTACAGTATTTCATCAGAAAAAGCCTTTACATGCCTCAGTCCATGCCATGACAAATGAGTTCTACTTAAAGTGATGTAGAAATTCATACAGTAGAGGTGGGGGCACGGGACACAGTGGTCTAACTCCCCCAGAATAAGCTGGTTTAGATGGGCCTCCTTTAAGGTCGGTTCACCTTGTACGGCATATATAAAATAATTAGTTCTTCATTTTAAGGATTTAAATTATTTTAAGGGATATTTAACATTGTTAAAAATCTTATTAATTATTTTCAATGTATAATAAGTTATAAATAATGTTATTATAAATATAAACGCTGATGTTTTATAGGTTTTTTTACATTATATAGTTTACAACTACTAAAACAATAATTCCGGCGCGGTGGTCCCGGCTGTCGGGCGAATTCAATTTAGATGCGTGTTTCCATTATTAACAACCCATTTCTTGCTTAAGGTTACAGTTCATTCTTTAGAACCTAAGCAGTTACTCAATTGTCAAAGCCCTGCTCGTAACTAATTTTGTCTGGTATTTTTCCAAAGGAAATGCGCTAAAACCTTTAAAGATAACTGACTAAGCTAAAGAATAAGTTAACAAGCTTTTTAAACTAGTGCAAAATAATAGTCGTATGCTAATTTTTAGAGGCATAGTTTCGTAGAAACCAACTGGATAATTATGCGTATTTGCTTTGAAAATACAGACAAAATGAGTTACGTCAGTGCTTGACAATTGGAGTTAACTGCTTAGTCTAAAGCATGAACGGGAACCTTAAGCAAGAAATGGATTGTTAAGCACAGAAACACACATCTAAATGAAATTCGCTTAACATGCAGACCACCGCACCAGCATTTTTATAAATTATTGTACACAACATACAAAATAAAAAAAAAAACAAAATTCTATAAATAAAGGTACAATTTTATTAATGGTAGAATAAGACCAAGGGACATCAATGGCATTAACAAGAATGCCACTGGCATCAGATTTTGTTTATATGGAGAGTAGAATGTGCCCAGTTGCCTCTGCTCTTGTGTACAAAAGGTTACTATCAATAATTATTTTTTGTTGAAGAAGTAGAGATTTGGATTAAAAATATTAAAAAGCATTTGAATTGGTAAAAATAAAAAAATTGTAAAAAATAAAAAAAATAGACAGTTCACAAGTACAGTTCAACAAGTCACAGTCACAGCAGTCACAAGTCAACAGCTCAAGTTCACCAGGTCAACAGCTCAAGAGTTCACAAGTCAACAGCTCAACAGGTTCCACAGTCAAATTCAACAGTTCACAAGTCAACAGTTTCAACAGTTCAACAAGTCAACAGCTCAAGAGTTCACATAAGTGCAAAACAGCTTAACAGTTCAACAGTTCACAAGTCAACAGCTTCAACAGTTCACAAGTCAACAGTTCAAGCAAGTCAACAGCTCACCAGTTCAACAGTTCCACAAGTCGACAGTTGCTCCAACAATTCAACAGTTCCAAGTCCCAACAGCTCAACAGTTTCCCACGTCAACAAGCTCAACAGTTCACAAGTCAACAGCTCCTCAACAGTTCAACAGTTCACAAGTCAACAGCTCAACAGTTCACAAGTGAACAGTTCAGGGACTAATTCTTCCTTTGACAGAAGCCACTCTTTAATGGCTTTATTTCTTGACTTCTTGGAAGCTTTTGTAAAACTTATGGAGTTGATAAAAAAAATGAGTGCTTGCTCTCAGAGATACTGTTATATCTCATTTTGCTTTCTCTGGTTTAATTGAAATGTATTTGTTTGTTTAGATCCGGAGCCTATAACTCATATTAATGCAACTCAGATTACAGATGTGTCCATAACACTGACCTGGGACCAACCCAGAGGAGAGTACAATGCTTTTGAGGTGCGTAAACTCTGTCATTAGAACTCATTTGATCTATTTGGTTCTCTCTGTCTGATTAAAGAAGTAACTGTGCAAGAACCCTCAGGTTGTGGTATGAATGGACTTGATTCTCGATCCCAATCTTTTTCAATAAAAAAAAACCAACTCATGAATTTGATCGTAAGGTTAATTTTATCTTTTCCAGGTTCAATATCTGATAGCAGATGATTTTGTGATTCAAAATCTAACTCAAGAAGAAAGTATAACGATATCAGATCTAAAACCCCACCGTAACTATACTTTTACCGTTGTGGTAAGATCTGGTTTAGAGTCTTCCATACTGCGCAGCTCTCTTCCGGTGTCAGCTGTATTCACTACACATGAGAGTGTCCCTGGCAAGGTATGTATTCTTTTACCAACTTTTGTACCTATACGTACTCCTAACGCTGAATAAAGATTTTATTTATTTATTATACCTACAATGTTCTCCTGTACCACTATGTACCCCTGTACCACTATGTACCCCTGTACCTACTATAAACTTCTTTACGTATATGTCACAGAATTGGGGAGTAGTCAAGTATTGAGGACTAAAAATATGAAACGGATTTTGAGCCAATAATTTTATTTTTGTCAGCTCCCCCTTATAAATTTTGAGGGTGCCACCCCCAGGAAAATTTAAAAAAATTGTTTAGTCACCTGTATAAATTTAGAGAATACCACTCCCCTAAAAAATTGATATAATTGGGTCTAATAACCCAATGATATGAAAATACTTTTTACTCCCAAGGGAGTGAAAT
>JACMZG010001870.1:50458834-50493300 GCA_018340805.1 Microvelia longipes | reverse complement strand
ACAGCAAGAATGTTGAATAATATTAAATGAGCAACCACCGTTAAGATTTTTAGGTTTGCATGAATAAAGCGGATGTGTCTTAGTAATGATTCTAAGAGCACGTTTTTGTAGTACGAGCACTTTTCCTAGATGTGCTGAGGTGCCTCAAACCTCAATACAGTAAGTGAGTTTAGAGTGAATGTTAGCGTAATAAAGTTGAATCAACTGGGTAACTGATAAGTACCTACGTAGGATTCTAAGTGTATATAGCTTTTTGGAAGTACTGTTACACAGGTGTTCTATATGAGCAGCTCAGCTGAGTTTCGAGTCCATAGTAACGAGTAAACTATAAAGATTTAGGTCTTCCGGTGGTGACCGCGTCAATGTAGATGAAGAATCCATCTACTAGAATCCGTCTTCGCGGGTCACCACCGGGAAGGACCTAAATCTTCATGACAACAACCGCGGAAGCCTACGCCAGAAGTAAACTATATTTCACTAAATTTACATGTCACATGTAATATGAACATACAAAATGCTAACTTATTTAAAATCTATACTTTACTCAAAACTGATTGTTATGTTTAAAAAACAAGTTATTCAGTTTTAAGCATAGAGCTATTATTACTAGAGGGGCCCTATTGGTTGAATTTTAAAACATTGAAAAAATAACCTGACTACCTTCGACTTTCAATTGAATCAAATAGCCCTATTGGTTGAATTTTAAAACATTGAAAAAATAACCTGACTACCATCGACTTTCAATAGAATCAAATAGCCCTATTGGTTGAATTTTAAAACAATTGAAAAAATTAACCTGACTCCTTCGACTTCAATAGAATCAAATAAACAGAATAAAATTACAGTAACATATATTAAAGGACATTTAAAATACACATTAAAACACAGATAATGTCCGGGAAGCCAAAAACAAATGAATCATTATAACCTTAACTTCACTCTTGAAGGAGGTTCAATAAGGTTACACAGAGCCCCTGAGAGCCCCAAAAAGATGAATAGATACATTTGTCTTTGAAATCTGGCAACATCTTTTTGATCTTCTTAAAAAAGTGTGGCAAATAATATATAAATAAATCCATTTTTACTTTGATATCAGACAGCATCTTTTTGATCTTCTTGTAAAAGTGTACCTAATAATAAATAGATAACAACATTTATAGAGATATTATTACTAGAGGTGCCCTAAAGGTTAAATTTTGAAACATCGAAAAAGTAACCTGACCACCTTCGTTAAAAATATAATTAAATATCAGTTCAAAATTACAGAAATTATATAGTAGAACGTTTAAAATACAATTCAAAACACAAACAATCTGCGGGAAGCCAAAATTAATTGATTAATTATAACTAAAGTGATGTAGAAATTCATACAGTTGGGGTCGGGGCGGGGGGACACAGTGGTCTAACTCCCTGGTTTTAGGTGGCTCCGAAAAAAACTGAGTTAGTTGCATCAAACCGCATCAGAGCGCTAGTTTTTCACCTTGTCCCCTATCACTATTGTATCAGTTTAAATCGATACTTCTATATCTTATGTTTATAAAAAATGTAAACAAGACAATTTTTATCTTATTCATGGACTTTTTTTTTTTTTTAGTAGCTTATAAGATAATTTTTTTTAGGGAAAAGAGTGAATAACGTGTGTTACGAAAGGTGTGTTATAATGAGACAACGAAACGTAAATTTAAATTTATAATTTCCCGGTTTGATGTTTTGTTTACAAACATTTTGATGTTTGTCTACAAATCATGGTTATCACGTATCAGGTTACTTAAAATTAACACATAGCGTTATTTTTCATAACATTTTTATGAAAAATTATACCTTTAAAATAATTAACAATTTTTAACATTGTTAAAAGACCCTTTTAAATAATAATTTTAACCTTAGAATTGAGAAATTATTTTTTATATATAGGGAACAAGGTGAACTGACCTGCCACTAGCGGAGAAAGGGTGAACTCAGGGCAGGTCCATCTAAAGTAGCTTATTTCGGGGGAGTTAGACCACTGTGTCCTGCGCCCCCACCCCTACTGTATGAATTTCTACATCACTTTAATTATAACCTTAACTCACTCTTGAAGGAGATTTCAATGAGGTTACACAGAGCCCCTGAGAGCCCCAAAAAGATGTTTCAGGCCTCTCAATGTATTGAGATATGCTATGGCCTCTCTAGTATATATCTCTATGGTTTTAAGGGTGCCACTGTTTCTATGAGTTTCAGTTTCACTGCAGCTACATTTTTATGAAATTTTTTATCTCATAGAAATAGAGTGGTTTTAAAATACTATATTGGTTATTTTTAAATACTTAAGTCAGTGACTTAAGTATTATAAATTTGGTTGATTCTGTAAAAACTTTTTAATTTTTTTAATAATGTATATAGGAGGAAAGAGGAGAATATTTGTACCCTAGGGTATTTCTGAGGTCGAGCGAAGCGAGCCCGATCTTAGAGGATGAGCGTAGCGAATCCAGTGTGATAAGGAAAACTTCCGAGGTACCTTGTACCCGATATTTTTTTTACAATGTATCAGGAAGTTTTAATTTATTTAATGTCAGGGTGAAGGTAAAACAAAAAGGTTAAATACAACTTGGAATAGCTTTGATTAAAAACTATTTATATAATGAAGAAAGAATTAATCAAAACAATTAACTTGAGATGTAAAACATTTAATTCAAATAATTGTATTGTTAAAGGAAGAGTTGTATTAAAGTTCAATTCTATTGTTTAAATAAATTCATACAATGTAAGGAAGTAAGATTATATAGATTGGTGGAAGATTTCAGATTGGTGGAACGTTTCAGATTGGTGGAACGTTGAAGATTGGTGGAACATTTAAGATTGGTGGAACGTTTCAGATTGGTGAAACGTTTCAGATTGGTGGAACATTTCAGATTGGTGGATTTTTCAGATTGGAGAAACATTTCAGATTGGTGGAACAAAATCTTTCCTCATTTGGGAAAATCATGGTTCCAGATTTTCTATGGTTTCCCCTCCCCTCCCCCCTCTTAGTTCAAATTTACCATTATTTTATTTAAAATAATCAGAGAATTTTCACTAAACTCTTGTTATAAATTCAACAGATTGTTGATTTTTAGTATATGTCAGTAGGAAATGACACTTATGAGGTTGTTCAGATGATGAGAGTAGGGAGGATCTTGTCAAGGTTTATATATTCATATATATATATATATATATATATATATATATATATATATATAATATATATATATATATATATATATATATATATATATATATATATATATATATATATATATATATATATATATATATAATATATATATATATATATATAATATATATATATATATATATATATATATATATATAAATTAATAGACAATTAAAAAACTTACACTACAAGACACACAAAATACAAACAAATGAAAAAAAAAAAAAATATATCACTCGCAAAAATGTATTAAGCTAATTAGTGCACACGAAAAAAAGTTTAATTAGACGCTCGTTTCAAGTAATTAACAAACCTAGTATTTAATGATTCGCACTTAAACCTCTGTTGGATGTGACAAAACGTATTTCTAACACAAATGCAATAAAACAAAAAAAAAAAATAGTAAACCGCAAAGTTTGTCTACATTACTGGGGCGAAACAAAAAATTGCACTTGTTTTATATATATATATATATATATATATATATATATATATATATAATATATATATATATATATATATATATATATATATATATATATATATTATATGATAACCTTGTATCATTGCCCTATTGGCACCACCTGTATATATATACACACAGGTGTATATATGTAAATATGTATATAATTGCTATTTGTAGTTTATATATATATATATATATATATATATATATATATATATATATATATATATATATATATATATATACTTGGTTTATATACTACTTTATTCTAAGGCATTTTTCTACCAATTTTTAAAAAGTTCAATTACTACTGCATTTGAAATTTTCTACCCTTTCAAAACTCTTTTGACAACTTCAAAAGAATTGTAATTTGTAGTTGTCAAAAGAAGGTTATGACTGCAGCGTGTGGAGCTGATGTCATACGAGTACTGACTATTAGTGCTGACAAGTGTTTGTGCCCCGAGATGTTTAATTGACATTGCTTTTAATTGACCTTGCACCTCTATTTATTCCTTCATGTCCTGTTATTCTTATTTTACATGTTTCTCTTCAAATTCATCCAGTCACTTATATTCTTTACGAGTGTTTATTAATCTTTAGTTTTCTTCCTATTTCTTTGTTGTTTTCCTATTGTCTTTTGTTGTTGTTTCTTTTTTATTGCGTTTAACTTGTAAGGAAGAAAAATTGTTAATCTTGTAAAATGTATTGATTCGAATAGAAATTGATATAAATGATTTATTTTTTAAATATTTGTTGTGTTTACATTTAAATTTAAGCATTAATTAATTTCATAATAAATATCATGGGTCAATATAGAACTAAATATTTAGATACTCCTGGATTGGTAAATAAAATTACTTATTCTGTTCTAATCAGCTTACATGCTCATAATTTCTGTATTGTGTACGCTAAAGCTCTTAAACTTTTAGCCTAATTCCAACCTTTGCCTCATAAATCTCACCAACTTCTGTCTCTTAAAACTTCAACAATCTCACCAACCTTTGCCTCATAAATCTCAACAACCTGTCTCTTAAAACTCAACAACTACTGTCTCATAATCTCACCAACCTTTGCCTCATAAATCTCACCAAAAAACTTGTCACTGCCTCTCATGCTCATAATCTCACCAACCTTTGCTCATAAATCTCTCACCAACTTCTGTCTCTTAAAACTCAACAACTACTGTCTCATAATCTCACCAACCTTTGCCTCATAAATCTCACCAACTTCTGTCTCTTAAAACTCAACCTCGCCTCATAAACTCAAACTTCTGTATCTTAAAAACTCAACAACCACTGCCTCATAATCTCACCAACCTTTGCCTCATAAATCTCACCAACTTCTGTCTCTTAAAACTCAACAACTACTGCCGCATAAATCTCACCAACCTTTGCCTCATAAATCTCAACAACTTCTGTCTCTTAAAACTCAACCACTGCCTCTATCTCACCAACCTTGTCTCTTAAAACTCAACAACTACTGCCATAAATCTCACCAACCTCTGTCTCATAAACCTTGCCAGCCTCTGTCTCATAAACCTTAAAAAATATTTATGGAAAGTAGGCAGAATAATTTTAACAAAGCCAAATAATTACTTACTGTAAGACTTATTTAACACTACTCTAGAATAGTTATGTTATGTATAACATTTGGATAATGTGTGCAACAGGTAGAGAAGTTTGTACCAGTGGATATCCACCCGGGAGAGATAGCATTCGAGTGGAGTCTTCCCAGGTCTGACCAGAACGGAGTCATCAGGAAGTTTACCATCACCTATGGGCTTGAGGTATGACTCATTAATTCTATAATATGCTGCTCAAACATGTTTCATATTTTAGGTACAAGATGTAAAATACAGTTTGCACCCTCAGTGAGCCCCTTGAGGTCCAACTCATGTAATAGATCAACAATTTTATTCTTATGTGCACCCAGGGTTTTATAGTCTATGACCACTGCATCTTCATAAGCAATCTTCCTTAGCTGTCACTGGCTGCTAGATTCTTAGCTGTCACTGGCTACTGGATTCTTAGCTGTCACTGCTGATTCTTAGCTGTCACTGCTACTGGATTCTTAGCTGTCACTGGATGCTAGATTCTTAGCTGTCACTGACTGCTGGATTCTTAGCTGTCACTGGCTGCTAGATTCTTAGCTGTCACTGGCTGCTGGATTCTTAGCTGTCACTGGCTGCTAGATTCTTAGCTGTCACTGACTGAGCTCAAACTCATGTAATAGATCAACCATATTTTTATTCTTATGTGCACCCAGGGTTTTATAGTCTATGACCACTGCATCTTCATAAGCAATCTTCCTTAGCTGTCACTAACTGCTAGATTCTTAGCTGTCACTGTATTCTTAGCTGTCACTGGCTGCTAGCTTAGCTGCTGGATTCTTAGCTGTCACTGGCTGCTAGATTCTTAGCTGTCACTGGCTGCTGGATTCTTAGCTGTCTCTGGCTACTGGATTCTTAGTCATTATAATTATTACTCTTATTTTCTTTTCTCTTTTTATTATATTTATTTATTTATGATATATAATATTTTTTTTATATACTAGAAACACTATCTTCTACCTATGGAGTTAGCAAAAAAGGCCAACAACGTAGCCTACTTGCTAGGTGATCTATCACCTTCCCTAATTATCTATCACCTATCACTATTAATATCTTTAGTGTTGTTGATTAGTTATCTAATCTTTGTTGTTAGTAATGCATAATTATTTATATTATCAGTTATTAGTATTAAGTATTTAACCAGACTATTGTATATTCCAGAATTATTGTATATATTTACTATTGTTATATATATATATATATATATATATATATATATATATATATATATATATATATATATATATATATATATATATATATCTATTTACAATATATACAATATTGTATGGTCTCATACAATAAAAAAGAATCATTCATTCATGTTATTGATTGGCAGGGCTCAACACACACGCAGATAAGAGACTTCAAGCCATGGGAACTGCACGGCACCATCAAGAACCTGATACCTGGCAAGACCTATCTGTTCCGGATACAAGCGGAAACGAGGGTCGGCTATGGACCTGAAGCTCTCTGGAAACAGAAGATGCCAATACTTGGTAAGTCGTGTACTTGCTTTGGTGTGATTTTATATGGAGTGACCAGGGGGCGTGTAAAATGAGTGATGAGATAGCCATGTGGTCTAGAGCAGTGGTTCTCAATTGTATATAAAAATTAATTTAAATAGCTTTAATGTAAATAGTCACAATCATGGGTGCCACACTAAAAATAAAAATATATTAGAGATTCCTTCACATCGCTTAAGAAAATCGAAAGTAGGACATAAAATTCTTGGAATTAAATTATTCAATTCCCTTCCCTCTAATATAAAATATATTGAGTTCAATCTTTTTAAAAAATAAATAAAATGTTATTAGAAAACCCATTTTACACACTCAATGAGTGGTTCGATTTTGTAAAAAACTATAAATAAGTAATTTATTTTCTTTTATTATTTCTAATGCATTTTTCTGACTTTTTTCTATTGTGCAATTTTGTATCTTAATGAAAACAATAAAGTTCTTATTCTTATTCAACCTTTTTTACTCATTGCCCCCTTTTAAGTACCTTGCGTGTATCATCGCCCCCCTATCTTATAAGGTGATAAACCAGTATCCAAATTACCTGCTAATTATCTTTGTATAGCCAATACATTATTTAATTGCTTGTGTTAATATTCTAAATTAAGGAAATTTAACAACTAATAACCTAATATTACACATATTTAGTATATTTAATAAAATTGAGTATGTTTATATACTGGCTGGACCAAAAAAAAGGATTTTTAGAGGGCTTGTAGTGTTTACCTCCATTAGTTTAGCCACAAACGTCTTCTCTTTAAAACCATAATAATGAATTACGTAAAGTTGTTTAAAAACAAATGTTTTAAAGACCCAATTTTTACACATCGTGGCACTAGTTTGTGTTTTTATCAGTTTTGTAGCCATAAGTATTATTTTTTTGTTGTAAAAAATTTAGTTTTTAGGCCCCGCAAACCACACCTAATTATCTCTAGCTGGGGCAGCACCTCAGGCGCTCAAAAACTTATGTTTTTTGGCTCACTCTGTACATACTCAGTGGCTCAATACAACTAAGATCAGTTAAGTTGCCATTTTAAGGGTGTTTTATTTATCAGGACCATAAAAATAAAATTAAGTGAGAATAAGTAAGTGAAACAACAGAAATTAGTACTTTTATTAAAAAAAACCATAAAAATATCAAAACGGTAATAAGACTATTATCAAGTAATTAAAAAATTGTGTATAAATAAACATGAATTATCAAATAAAATATAAAAGTTGGGCTTTTGATTTTCAAGACAAAAACAACCACGATTTTAATGTTATCTTCCTTATCCATTCTTTTTCGTTTAAAAAGTTATCTTTAACCCATTAATATTCTTCATTTATTTTTATTTTGTTGTTTTTTTGTAATAATTAGATTTATATTATTGTTCAACATCTTACATGATATTTAAATTAGTTTATACGTCTGATCCTCCGCAAAACTTAAAATAATATTTCTCTACATTTGCAATAACTCCATCATTCCCCAAACGTCTCACCGCCCCCTGCATCGCCCCCAAATACTCATTGCCCCTTACTTGCCCCCTACGTCTCAGCACCCCCTAAATTCTTCAAGCCCCCTGGGGGGCGCTAGCGCCCACGTTGAGAACCACTGGTCTAGAGTGTCAGTTCTATGTCTTCCTGATAAAGTAGGAATTTCTATCTATGGCGGGTTCAGATCCTGCCCGAGTCTGTATATGATCTCTCCAAGAAACTTAACCGTAGTAGGAGGATTCTCTAATTTAAACTCAATGATACGAAGTCAGGAAGTGTAGTATTCTTCCATGGCATTACTAAGGGATTAACTAAAGAAACATATAAACCATGTAGGGAAACAAACGCGATTTCTGTCAGACCTGGCATGTAGTTCACATTTTGTCCACCAGGGAGTTGGCTCAAATTTTCCTATGGGCGCGGCCATTTTTTTTTACCCTGGTAAATGTAAACAAACTATTTACAGTACTCAACATTTTTGTTTTTATTGCATTTATTTGAACAGTTTAGTTTAAAAGGTTAATAATTTGTGTAAGAAATACATTTTGCTACATCCAATAGTGGTTTAAGTCCGAATCTTTAAATACTAGGTTTGTTTAAATTACTTAAAACGAGCGGCTAATTAAACTTTTTTTTTTCGTGTGCACTACTTAACTTAGTACATTTTTGCAAATGATATTTGTTTTTTCCCCTTCAAATATTAATTGTAATTAGTAATTTAACAAATTTAACCTATATTTTTTTAAGTAATAAAAGCAATCGTAATTTTAAGGCAATACACTGTCGTCTGAATTTTCTTCAAAATCTTAATAAAAACATGTGGTTTACCTTTACTATAGTTTCTCTTTTTCTTTAACTAAATTATTATAACAATTATTTAACAGAATTTAATACAAAATCATTAAATTGTCACGTACATATTAAAGTACGAAAACACGATAAAATGTAAAACTCACCTAATGTTATCAGGGTTGCCAATAAATTTAAATAAAAAAAACCTAAATCTGAAAAGGCGCATGCACAGTTACTTTAATTTTTAGCTATTTTTTATTTTTGAGCCAGCTATCAGCTGATTGGGCAGGTCTGATTTTTTTTAAATGTGTCAGTACAGGAGTTTCCCTACTTGGTTTGCATATTACTTTAAGAATAACTCCTCTACTAAGCAAAAGTGTAATGATTAGCACATGCGCTTACCATCCAGACAGTCCGGGTTCGATCCCAGTCGGGGTCTCTAGGATTTTCATATGAGGGATGAACATTTTTTCACGTGCCATCCTTCGAAAGGGACGTTAAGCCAGTGGTTTTGAGCCTGTTTAATGTCAGGTACTCGTACTCCCTAACCCTAAATGATCCTGGGTTTAGGATCCAAAATTTTGGATCCTCAATAGTAGTTTATATTAAATATATAAACTACTATTGTTATTGTTATTATTGTTATTGTTGTTACAGTTATTGGACTGTATAGTGATTTTTTAGTCTCTTTGTTAATAGTATCATTTTTAAGCCTTTAATTATTGTAAGTTATTATCGTCTAACTTTCATAACTAGTCCCAATCAGATTTTAGCCTCTTTTATAAATCATTTTAATGTTCTTTTGTTATGTTTAACTATGTTATCTCTATTATACCTGAGCGCCTTGTTTTGGAATTATCTGTTGAGGGCTCATTTTAAAAATTGTATAAATAAATAAATAATATAATATATATATATATATATATATATATATATATATATATATATATATATATATATATATATATATATATTATATATATATATATATATATATATATATATATATATATATATATATATATATATATATATATATATATATATATATATATATATATTATATATATATATATATATATATATATATATATATATATATATATATATATATATATATATATATATATATATATATATATAATATATATATATATATATGTATATATATATATTATATATATTATATATATATATGTATATATATATATGTATTATATATATATATATGTATATATATATATATATATATATATATATATATATATATATATATATATATATTATATATATATATATATATCATCATTTATAATCATACATATATATATGATTAACAAAATAGTTGGACTGTTAAGAATTAAATTCTAGGTTAATTAATGAAGACTTCAGTCCTATAGAAATTTTATTTAAATAAACATTAATTACAGACGTTTTGTAAACAAAAACCAAAACAAACAACCAACACCAAAATATTTAGTTAAGTTCTATAGGACTGAAGTCTTCATTTATTAACCTAGAAATATATATATATATATATATATATATATATATATATATATATATATATATATATATGTTTCTGCGTTATGGTTTTGAGAGCAGGAAAGCTTGGTATGGGTAAGAAAAATTTCCAAGGTACCCGATTTTTAATTTCTGTTTTTTAGTGGTCTGAGGTTTGAACAAAAAAAAAAAATACTGTGAAACCGAACAAACCAATGTTGTTCAGAAATGTGTTAATACTCATAAAGTAACAATTTCAATAACAATTTGATTAAAAAAAATCTTTGAAAGAGCTTAGAAAAAAAGGACTCCAGTGCCAATCCGAGTCAAATTTCTTTGTTATCAATGCTTTAAGAAGAATACTGCTGAAAAAACTGGATAAGTTTCCATTTTAGTAATAACAGACCTCGAAAAGTGGACCTAACTTCACTTACTGAATTTCTTAGCTGGTCGCTGTGGTTATTTGATGACTTGCAATATTTGTATTTTTCAGCTCCTCCAAAGCCAAGCAGTCAAGTTGTTCCGACTGAAGTTTGCAGGACTTCCTCTACCATACAGATTAGATTCAGGAAGAATTACTTCTCTGAACAGAATGGAGCTGTGAGTATCTTAATTTTAGATTACTTGTCTCTTACAGTCAAGATCTTACAGTGAAATCAAATATTAGGAGTCCACAAATTAATGTTAGTAGTGAAGTCTTCTCACTTTTGGAAGAATAAAGACAAATTAATCTCAAACAATTTAAGGATTGTTGAATGTTTTTACTTTTTCAATTATTTATTTATTTATTTCTACTTATTTTAGTGTGTATTTAGTGTTACAAGTGACAGACAAATTAACTTACACCTAATATAGACTTGACAAGGTTAAGGTGCGCGGCCAATACACAGATTGAATGGACTTAAAAACTTCTGAGTTTATTAAGTCATGGGTTCAATGCCAGCACGAGCTTCTGGGATTTTTATGAGAGGGATAAAAATTCTGCATACCATATTTTTCAGAAGGGGCGTAAAGCCGGTGGTCTCGAGCCTGTGCGTTTATATTATAAAACACGGAAAAATGATGTGATCCAATTGAAATTCAGCACGCATATAGCCATGTATAAGACTAAAATATATAAGTAATTTATCCTTAGCCTCACTTTTAAGTTTATAGTAATTCAATAGGTTGACGAAGTTAAGTTTTAGCTAATTCTGTGATTTTTATTTATTTAATTCTAGTCTTATGTATATGTGCTTTATTTGTTTTCTGTGATTTTTAGTTGTTAATGTAGTGTTTAGTTTATTAACCTGATGATGCCCACAGTGTTGGGTGAAATTGCCATAGCTTAATTTTATAGCTTATGAAATTATAGAATTAAAGTCATTGTTTTTAATTATAAAAAAAAACTAAAATATATGCCAAGTTTCATTTCATTATCAGAATTAGTTCAATTTTTGTTGAATGACTTGTGTACGATTTTTAAAAAATTGTTTAAAATCAGAAAATAATCAAATTTACGTAATAAATAAGTACACTAGATTTCGTTTCAGTACGACAAGTATATCCATGATTTTTGGTGTATCATAAAAGTTAAGCAGCATTGAGCGTGGTCAGTGCTGTATGGGTGACCACTGAAAATGAAACAGGTTTAATTTACTATTTTAGTACAAGCAAAGCAAGTCTAAAGACCTGTTGCAGTATAAATTTAATGACTCTTATAGTCTGAACTTGAGCAATGCGAGTCCGATGTAATGAGAAAAAGTTCTGAGATACCACTTACCCTATTTCTCTATATTTATTTATTTATTTATATACAAGTGAAAACAGACACTACAGTCTATCGTTTAGTTTAAAAATCTTGACAGGTCAGTTTAGACACCACTGATTCTTAAGAAAAAAAATCCCTGCAAAAAGGGAGCGGGAAAAAAATATGTAAACAAATCAGGTTATATTACCCGTATTTTCTTGGCGATGTTTTTTTTACATTTCTTTTGTGTAGTTTTATTTTAAAATATAATTTTTAAGATTAATTTGAAAGTAGTTTTCAAAACGATGAAATCAAAAGAAGAACCACAAACAAAATAAACGATTGCCGGGAAGAAGGTTTTTTCCCTTCAGCGGTTATTGTGGTAGGGATTTTTTTTTTCTTTTTAAGTGAGAGGTTGGCAGCGGCTTCTCTGATTAGTCAATCCCCAAAATACTTATGACCTTGGGGATTTTTAAACTAAACGTATACTGTAGGCCCAAAATATCACAATCAAATATATGTTTATCTCTATGAATGTTTCTATGAGTTTTGCTGTTTTATCTTTAACTTCGTTCTATTTTTATCTCTATGAATTTTGAATTCTCAGTGACTTGTTAATTATATTTGAACCATAACCGTAGAGTCTATAGTATAGTAGAGTGGGACGGAGTGAAACATTGAGAAGCCAATATTTAGTCTTATCAGGTGTTTTCGACTTGATATATTTGACATTTATTACGTTTGTCTTCTTTATTTTCTTTGTTATTTAATGTTTTCCATTATTGAAATTTATTTGATGTTTTCACTTCAAAATCCTTTGAGAATTTATTGTGCAAACTTTTATAAAAGGTTATAAGTGATCATTTCTAACTCAAGTTTCAAATAATTTCATTTTTACTTTAACTTTTTGAGTAATTTCTCTTTTGTAGCACTATTTATTTTATAGAACTCCCACATCTTGATAGGAAATTTAAACAAAACAGCTTAAAGTTCTATAATAACAACAAAAACTAATTATTTAGCTTTATATATTTCACCTAACATTGTAGGCATCTTCAGGCATCACAGGTAAATTTTTACAAAATCATAGTTGACTAGATAATCACTCTTTTATTTTAATTGTTATTTGACTGTGTTAATTAGTTTTAATTAACTGTGATATTAGTTTTAAGTTTTCTGTTTGTCTGTGTAATTATCTAGTCAACTATGATTTTGTAAAAATTTACCTGTGATGCCTGAAGATGCCTACAATGTTAGGTGAAATATATATAGCTAAATAATTAGTTTTTGTTATTATAGAACTTTAAGTTGTTGTGTTTAAATTTCCTATCAAGATTTAGCTTTTTGAATGAATAATTTCAATTTATTTACTAGTTCATTATACAATTGTACATTGTTTAAACATGGTCAATAATTAATATAAAAAAGCAAAAAATAAATTCATAATGCATCATCTTATATAAAATAGATCAAAGAAAACAAATTATACCCTAAAATTAAAAATAAAAATTGTTTACTTTATATAACTCTAACTCAATAAGGCAATCTTTTATAGTTTTTTGAATTTGTTATATGATAAGTTTTTAATATTGTCTGGAAGGTGGTTGTAAAATTTTAAGCAATTAAATAGTGGCCCTTTTTTATATAGAGTTGTCCTGTGCTTGGGAAGTATATAGGTTTTCATTCCTGTTGTTATAAGCATGATTAGGTCTGAATTTCAAATATGAGATACTCGACTATTTTTTCTGTCAAACTTGTATTGTAGAATATTCTGAGACCGAAAGAGAGTCAGTGTTAAGCATCTAAGAGGTCTAATTGCCAGGTGAGTGAATCCCATCTCTCTACCCCCCTCCACTCCTAACCATAACCCTGCCACTAACCTCAAAGATATATAGTGATAGTGATATAGGGGAGTAGTAGTAACTACCAGGCAAGTAGGCCACATTGTTGGGCCCTTTTTGCCAGCTCCCTAACATAGTGTTCTACTCCTTTTAATGTCAAGGTATATTTCATCTAATCTAGACAGAAGAGCCGTGAATTTCTATGGTTCCTCTCATGCTTTTTCAAGCGATCATTCATATTTTCACTTTTACTCTAGTGAAATCTGGGAACAACACGTGCTCTCACTGTTTAACCAAACCTCCACACACTTTAAACTACAAGACAGAAACAGTATAATATTATAATGAATCTACTATGAGGGTCCTAAATTTTGCCTATACCTAGTTTCATTTAGGGTAAGGGATCTTTAACGAGTACTTGAGGCTTGAGACCACCGGCTTTACATCCCTTATGAAGGACGTGGTAAGCAGAATTTTTATCCCTCATAAAAAATCCTAGAGGCCCGTGCTGGGATTGAACCCATGACTAAAGTCCATTCATTCTGTGTATTAGCTGCGTACCTTAACTACTACACCACGGGTGACTCCCCTCATAGAGATATATACTAGAGGGGGCATAGCCTATCTTTATACATTAAGAGTCCTAAAACATCATTTTAGGGCTATCAGGGGCTGTGTGTAACCTCATTGAAACCTCTTCTAAGAGTGACTTAAGGTTATAATAAATTGATTGTTTTCGACTTTCTGCACATTGTTAGTGTTTTGATTTGTATATCCAGCGTTCTACCATCTGTCACTGTTATTTTGCTCTGTTTATTTGATTATATTAATAGTCGGAGGTGGTCAGGTTATTATATTTTTGATGTTTCAAAATTGAACCAATAGTAGTATAATTGGCTTCTCTAGTAATATATCTCTATGACTTATCTGCTGAAATAAGTCATAGATAATTGATTCATAGTACATGGTTGTACTATGAATCAATTGTATTGTTTGAGTGCTGGCGGAATGGAAGAGGAGACTTTTGTCTTAATTTCGCCAGTTTAAATAAATCAATAAATAAAATAAATTATTTGTGTCATGATTTTGTAAAACCTGCTTAGTAGGAGTCAAGGTTTTTAAGCTATTTCTTTCAGGACTAAGTATACATTTGCTAAAATGTAGCATACATTTTAATGTATGCTTTTAATGTACACCTCGGGAGTTAATCAATTTAAATCCCTTGGCACACCTCGGGAGTTAATAAACTTAAATCCCTCAGCCTGATGGCCACATGTAAGTAAATATTTTACAGTGGACAAATATAGCTCATTACCCTGTCGTTTGTTTCGAAATGTGTTCACTGTTTGATTTAAATGTACCTACATTGTTTCAGGTTGTTGCTTATACAATAATTGTGGCTGAAGATGATACTAAGAATGCTTCTGGCTTAGAGATGCCTAGCTGGAGAGATGTCCAGGCTTACAGTGTTTGGCCTCCATATCAGGTATCTTTCCAGTCAACATTTTTGTCGTCCAATCCATAGAATAATGTTCATGAGTCATTTATTGAATAAAACAAAGTTATAAGATGAAAGAAAACTGAGAACACTTTCCCAGCTGAATTCATTTAGTTATAAGATAAAAGAAACTGAGAACACTTTCCCAGCTGATTCATTTAGTTATAAGATAAAGAAAACTGAGAACACTTTCCCAGCTGAATTCATTTAGTTATAAGATGAAAGAAAACTGAGAACACTTTCCCAGCTGAATTCATTAGTTATAAAGAAAGAAAACTGAGAACACTTTCCCAGCTGAATTCATTTAATAAGATAAAAGAAAACTGAGAAACACTTTCCCAGCTGAATTCATTTAGTTATAAGATAAAGAAAACTGAGAACACTTTCCCAGCTGAATTCATTTAGTTATAAGATGAAAGAAAACTGAGAACCTTTCCCAGCTGAATTCATTTAGTTATAAGATAAAAGAGAACACTTTTCCCAGCTGAATTCATTTAGTTATAAGATAAAAGAAAACTGAGAACACTTTCCAGCTGAATTCATTTAGTTATAAGATGAAAGAAAACTGAGAACACTTTCCCAGCTGAATTCATTTAGTTATAAGATAAAGAAAACTGAGAACACTTTCCCAGCTGAATTCATTTAGTTATAAGATGAAAGAAACTGAGACACTTTCCCAGCTGAATTCATTTAGTTATAAGATGAAAGAAAACTGAGAACACTTTCCCAGCTGAATTCATTTAGTTATAAGATAAAAGAAAACTGAGAACACTTTCCCAGCTGAATTCATTTAGTTATAAGATGAAAGAAAACTGAGAACACTTTCCCAGCTGAATTCATTTAGTTATAAGATGAAAGAAAACTGAGAACACTTTCCCAGCTGAATTCATTTAGTTATAAGATGAAAGAAAACTGAGAACACTTTCCCAGCTGAATTCATTTAGTTATAAGATAAAAGAAAACTGAGAACACTTTCCCGCTGAATTCATTTAGTTATAAATGAAAAAACTGAGAACACTTTCCCAGCTGAATTCATTTAGTTATAAGATAAAAGAAAACTGAGAACACTTTCCCAGCTGAATTCATTTAGTTATAAGATAAAAGAAAACTGAGAACCTTTCCCAGCTGAATTCATTTAGTTATAAGATGAAAGAAACTGAGAAACTTCCCAGCTGAATTCATTTAGTTATAAGATAAAAGAAAACTGAGATCACTTTCCCAGCTGAATTCATTTAGTTATAAGATAAAAGAACTGAGACCTTTCCCAGCTAAATTCATTTAGTTATAAGATAAAAAAAACTGAGAACACTTTCCCAGCTGAATTCATTTAGTTATAAGATAAAGAAAACTGAGAAACTTTCCCAGCTGAATTCATTTAAATTAAACTTGAATTAAATTAAATTTAAAGGTTGAACTTCGGTATACGGTGCACCCTGTTATAAATACTATATATCGATATATTTTTAGTTTAGAGATATGACGCAGGAATAATCGATATATGCCTTTTCTTTTACGTTTATGAACATATTTTATTATTTTTTAAAATTTTTTTGTTGTTTGTGTTTTTATTTATTTGTTGTAAAATGGTGTATAACTATTTTTTTAATGTTTTTATAATGTTTTAACTATGTTTTCATAAGAATAATCGATGATACACCATATCTAATTTTATGTTACGCGTATTTTTTACGTATTTTTGTGTTTGTTATTTTCAGGTTTTTTATTATATTTTTGTTGTTAATGTTTTCATTTATTTGTTGTTTGGTTTTTTTAATGTTTTAATTATAATTAATAATTTAACGACGCTGCTTACCTTTTAAGTGCTCAGTTCTCGTTTACGTGTCACGTAACTAAAAATATATCGATATATAGTATTGATAACAGGGTGCACCGTATACCGAAGATTTACCAATTTAAATTATAGAGTCTGTAAACAAAAACATTATCAAAGCCTAAACATTACATGAACATTATTCAATCTAACATAAAGCCATCATCAGTGTTTGACATAATTGAATGAAGGAATGACTAAGAGAAAGACATTAAAGGTAAATCAAGATAAATGATAAGTTTTGATTCATAGTGTTTTTCTCAATGTCACTTAAACTTCGATTATTTGACGTTTTTACACACATTAATTTATGTTTCAAACAATAAAGGCATTAATTTATATATTTTGTATTATGGAATGTAATAATAAAAATAGAAATGTAATGAGAAAAAGTGAAAATTGCTACGTCTCTATTATTATTGAAATAAAATAATAAAAAGTTTTCCACTGATGGGTGAATAGAAAAAATAATCATTGGTTTTTTCAATTACTTATCTGCACTTTCCCAAACAGTATATGTTAGACTTTCCCAAACAGTATATGTCAGCAGTATATGTTAGACTTTCACAAGCAGTATATGTTAGACTTTCACAAGCAGTATATGTTAGACTTTCACAAGCAGTATATGTCTTTCCAAACAGTATCTTTCCCAAACAGTATATGTTAGACTTTCTATATGTTAGAGTATATGTAGACTTTCACAAGCAGTATATGTTAGTTTCCCAAACAGTATATGTTAGACTTTCACAAGCAGTATATGTTAGACTTTCACAAGCAGTATATGTTAGACTTTCACAAGCAGTAATATGTTAGACTTTCCCAAACAGTATATGTTAGACTTTCCAAACAGTATATGTTAGACTTTCACAAGCAGTATATGTTAGACTTTCCCAAACAGGTATATGTTAGACTTTCACAGCAGTATATGTTTTTCCCAAACAGTATATGTTAGACTTTCCCAAACAGTATATGTTAGACTTTCCCAAACAGTATATGTTAGACTTTCACAAGCAGTATATGTTAGACTTTCCACAAGCAGTATATGTTAGACTTTCCCAAACAGTATATGTTAGACTTTCCCAAACAGTATATGTTAGACTTTCCCAACAGTATAGTTAGACTTTCACAAGCAGTATATGTTAGACTTTCACAAGCAGTATATGTTTTCCAGTACTTCCCAAACAGTATATGTTAGACTTTCCCAAACAGTATATGTTAGACTTTCACAAGGTAATATGTTAGACTTTCCCAAACAGGACTTTCACAAGCAGTATATGTTAGACTTTCCCAAACAGTATATGTTAGACTTTCCCAAACAGTATATGTTAGACTTTCCCAAACAGTATATGTTAGACTTTCACAAGCAGTATATGTTAGACTTTTCCAAACAGTATATGTTAAACTTCCCAAACAGTATATGTTAGACTTTCCCAAACAGAATATGTTTAGACTTTCACAAGCAGTATATGTTAGACTTTCCCAAACAGTATATGTTAGACTGCAGTAATGTTAGACTTTCCCAAACACTTTATATGTTAGTATATGTTAGACTTTCCCAAACAGTATATGTTAGACTTTCCCAAAACAGTATATTAGACTTAACAGTATATGTTAGACCTTTCCCAAACAGTATATGTTAGACTTTCACAGCAGTATATGACTTAAACACAAACAGTAACTGCAGTATATGTTAGACTTTTATAAGTACTTTTATATGTTAGACTTTCACAAGCAGTATATGTTAGACTTTCCCAAACAGTATATGTTAGACTTTCACCGCAGTATATGTTAGACTTTCACAAGCAGTATATGTTAGACTTTCCCAACAGTATATGTTAGACTTTCCAAGCAGTATATGTTAGACTTTAGCACGCTGTATATGTTAGACTTTCCGCAGTCAGCTTTTCAGTCACAAGCAGTATATGTCAAGCAGTAGGAGTCACCCGTGGTGTGGTGGTTAAGGTAGGCCAGTCCACAGAATGAATGGACTTTAAACTTCCGAGTTTATTTAGACATGAGTTCAATCCCAGCACGGGCCTCAGGGATTTTTATGAGAGGGAAAAAAATTCTCCGTACCACGTCCTTCAGAAGGGACATAAAGCCTGTGCGTTGTCAGGTACTCGTTAAAAATCCCTTACCCTAAATGAAACTGGGTATAGGCAATATTTAGGACCCTCATAGTGGATTCATTATTATACTATAGTGTGTCTGCCTTGTAGTTTAAAGTGTATGGAGGTTTGGTTTAACAGCGAGGGCACGTGTTGTTCCTAGTTTTCACTAGACTATAAGAGTCAGTGAAATATGTATGATTGCATGAATAAAGCATGAGAGGAACTATATAAATCCACGGCTCTTCTGTCAAGATTAGGTGAAATATACCTGCACTTGAAATTAAAAGGAGTAGAACACTATCTTAGGGAGCTGGCAAAAAGGGCCCAACAATGTGGCCTACTTGCCTGGTAGTTACTTTCGCTCCCCCCTCCCATATTACTACTACTACTACCCAAACAGTATATGTTACCCTTTCCCTAGCAGTATATGTTGCACTTCACCAAGCTACCTATGTTACTTTTTCCTAAGCATTCTTTGTTACTCTTGAGTTAGCAATGTAATAAATAATGATTGCTTGATGAGTTCAGTATGTATCTTTACATTTACTTGGTTTTTTTAGGTTCTCGAACCATACTACCCGTTCACTAACAGTTCAGTGGAGGATTTCACTATAGGTACAGAGAACTGTGAAGGCAAGCTGAGTGGGTACTGTAATGGTCCACTCAAAGGAGGAACTACTTACAGAGTCAAGATCAGGGCTTTTACCACTCCGGAAAAATTTACCGACACCCATTACTCCTTCTCAATACAGACCGGTGAGTTGTTTCTTTAATTACATTGGTAATCATGAATATATTTAGTTGACTGCAATTCCCTTTCACTTTTAAGTTTATGTCTGTTTGACTTAACTTAAACTTAATAGTTACCACTGAAGCAGCTTTGAATATACTTCACTCTCAGTTCCATGAATGCAAAGATTCTCTGTAGAATAATCCTTTGTGGAAACATTTTTGCTCCGATGATGGCCTCTTGTACATTTAAAAGATGTTTTCCAATAAAGTTTTGTTTCGAGTAGTTTTACTGATATCTGGGGCATTTTTATTATATATAGGGACTTGCTTTTAGTGCAGCCATGTTCTTTTATCAGTTGTCCCACTAATAAGCTATCTCAAAAATTTAAAAAAAAAGTTAAATAATTATGCACAAAGGGATAATAGTAAAGAATACTATTATTTCCTTGAGCAGTTAGTGGGTTCTTAAGGCGATCCTGCAAAGAGGGGGGGTAAAAATCACTTAAATGGAAACATCTCCGGTTCTCGGCAAAATATCAAAATTCTAAGACGGTACTTCACTTCTAATTTTTATTCTGCACATTTTAAGACTCATTTCAACCTTCTGGAGCAAACAACAGTGGCGCAATTTGAGAACTACTTTAAAAATTGTAGTTCTCAAATTGCGCCACTGTTTTTTGCTCCAGAAGGTTGAAATGAGTCTTAAAATGTGCAGAATAAAAATTAGAAGTGAAGTACCGTCTTAGAATTTTGATATTTTGCTTAGAACCAGAGATATTTCCGTTTAATTGATTTTTACCCCCACTCTTTGCGGGATCCTCTTAAGGTGTAAGTTAAATGAACCGAAGCATTCAACTCTGGAGGTGAAGCTGAGGGATTTAGGTGTTAAACTTCCTCGGCAAAGCCTAGGGAGGTAATTATTGAGAGGGGGAAATAGCATTTTACTGCCAAGATGCATACAAGATTTTATCTCCTGACGTTGACATCATTGTCAATATTCTGTATAGGCTGTTATATTCATACCTTTGTATTTAAAAACCCATTATATTTTATAGAATAATTCTATTAAAAATATAAAATAATTTCATTTGAAGTTTGTTGATGATGTAATTTATTTTTTTGATGACTCATCTGTATTGTATAATTAACTTAAAGATACAACTGTCAAACATGCATCTCTGGAAAAATCATGCATTTGTTTAAAGGTGTGTTGAGGAAGGTCCACACAGTGTGTCCACACAGTGTGTACACAATTGGTTCATTGTTGACTAGTCTTTATCTGAGACAATGCAAGTACATTATTGTATTTTGTATTAGAAAAATTATCGGGTACGGGGTACCTCGGAACATTTACTCATCACGTCAGATTCCCTATGCTCATCCTCCTTACTTCGGACTCGCTTTGCTCGTCCTCAGAATACACAATTCGCCAAATTTTTACTGCAGCATCATAATAAATGCATACGTTTCATTCTCAGCTGTCACCCATACAGCACTGACCACGCTCAATGCTGCTTAACATTTATGATCCAACAAAAATCATGGATATACTTGTTGTATTGAAACAAAACTTAGTGTACTTATTTATTATGTAAAGGTATTTACTTGTGCCAAATTTCTGCTCAATTTGGTTGTTGTCAGATTTTCTTTTTTTTGTTTGAAAATGTACACAAGTCATAAGATAAAAATTGAACTAATGCTGATAATGAGATGAAACTTTACAAATATGTTAGTCTTATATTTGGCTATATGCGTGTTAAATCTCAATCCAATCACATTCATTTATTGGGATTTATGATTTTTTTTGAAATTTTTTGGGTTAATGACGTCATAAAAAATATTTGCTGAATAGCACAACTACAGCGGTGAACTGATTATTGAACACAGTTTCAACTCTCTTGCATAAATTCGCAATTCAAAGTCCGTAGCAGCGCCACCATCACTGATAAGAAATTGATAACGAAAGGGTGATCGTTGTTAAAGTCCTTATGGGAGTTTTTTGGTTTTTCTTATTTGTGACGATTATTTCTTTAAATTTTTTATCAAAGTGCTTTAATTTAATTAATTTTAGGGCGTATGAACTCAGTAGAATCACTATTTCGTTGAAAAATAGGGTTTTAATGGGTTGTCACGAGTATTTAAATTAAGTGATAAGAAGATGAAGATCATAATATAGTGTTTTATTTTATTTATTGTTAATTAATGTTACTTTTAAACAACTTTAGTTTGCACAAACACACAAAATTACCCTTTAATTGCATTAAATTGTTTAAATTAGTTGTTACAGGTATTTAAATTAACTGATAAGAAGCCGATTTTCACTGTAATGGTGTTTTATTTATAAATCAATTTTATTTAAGCAATAAAATAATTAATAACTCAATAAATTCACTTTTTGTTTGTTTAAATTATCCATTTAGGTTTTATTATTTCTGGGTTAAATTGGACGAATCCAAGTCTGTAGTGATAAGAGCCTGATTCTATATTTAAAATCCTGGAATAATCGAAGTATTTATCTATGAAATATTGGCCATTTTTTAGCACCGATGGTCGTTCTATTAATTTTTATCTCATTTATCACTAATTAACGAACAATGAAGGAATCAAAAAAGAATGTTCAACGGCTCCCATGCAAATCCTATGATAAAAAAAATTCGATCACCCTTTCGTTTTCCCGCCATTGGTATTGCCAACCTTACAACTATCTCTTTGAATCGCGAATACACTGGGAGCTACAATGATAACAGACACATACACACTCAAGACAACTTTGTGAAAACCACTCTGGATACCTTTATTAAAACGCCTGACACAGATAATTCTGTTTTCTTCCAGGTTTCAGATTTTCTTGCAAACACAATACTTTTCCCATGTACTTAAGGTATAAATGAGGAAAATTAAAAATTGTTTTTCTTTATATTTAGTTAAATCTGTATTGTGTATGAATTTAGGTAAACCTGGAGAGTTATTAGAGTCAAAATGGCCCTTAATGTTATTGACCGAAGCTGAAAACAAAAGTAAACCATTTATTTCTATTTAACATCACAGTTTAGTTAAACTTTGTAGTTTTGTGTTTTTGTCCTTTAATTGTTTATTATTTTGATTTTTTGATCTGTTGAGCAATAATCGACGGCCTAAGTGTATCGGGGAAGTGCTTTGAGGTCGCAGGCCCCGGTTTGATTTCCGGTACCGTAGTACAAAACACTACAAAACATGGCTAAAATCAGTTGACAGTGTGGGAAAATAATGCGAGGGAGCCAATGAGGTTAGTCCTGGATGTTAAACAGCACCCTCTATGTCAAATCAGGCTATCATTATTGGGTCCTTAAGAACATTTTTCCTGCGCTGTCAACTGATTTTAGCCAGGTGTCGTACTATAGTTATTGTCATCAGTTTTGTTTGAAACTCATTTTAATTTGCAAGTTTAAACAATCAAATTATGAAAGTATTGCCAATCATTTTTAAATAAAAAAAAGTTATGAAAGTTTTGTAAATAACTTTTAATTAAAAAAAGTTGTAAAAGTTTTGTAAAAAAATTTTAAATTAAAAAAAGTTGTGAAAGTTTTGTAAATAATTTTTAAATAAAAAAAAGTTATGAAAGTTTTGTAAATAACTTTTAATTAAAAAAAGTTGTGAAAGTTTTGTAAATAATTTTTAAATTAAAAAAAGTTGTGAAAGTTTTGTAAATAATTTTTAAATTAAAAAAAGTTGTGAAAGTTTTGTAAAAATGATTTAAATTAAAAAAAAAAGTTGTGAATAATTTTTAAATTTAAAGAAATAAAATATTAATTAATAAAAGAAACATGTTATGAATGTATTTTTTTATTAATAAAAATAAGTTTTGAAAAACAAAATAAATTATGATAATGTTTACTATAGTAAGTTTACAAAATTAAGTTGTGAAAGTTTTGGAAATATTTTTTTTAAGAACAAACTGTATAAATTTGCTAATTGAGTGCTCTAAGAACACGGTTTGCTCATCAGACACAATAGATTGCTTCATTTAATTGTTCATTTTCCTTTGTTCACGTATTTCTTTCTTGGCAATTTGTAATTTTGTTTTTGAGCTTAGTTGTTGTATTTTATTTTTATATTTACTTTTCCTCTTGTAGTAAATTTTCCACTAATGAGGTAAGTAGCATAAAGGGGGGGGGGGTTAATTTTCCTCGGGCTCCATAACACAAAAATATATGTGATAAAGTATATATATGCTGAATGTATATAGTATATATGTGATTGCAAGACATTTCGTGGTCTGACAAAACCTTTTGGACACATTCTCAAACCAAAATGAAAATTTACTCCACAAAAATCAAGCCAATTGAACCTTATTTATTATTTATGAATTATTTATTTAATTATTTATTGTTATTATTTATTTTATTATTATTATTATTTATGAAAACCTACTTTATGTAGGTTGATGATCAGACCAGAATCAAAATCTACTCCACAAAAATTTAGCCCATTGAACCTCTATTTATTATTTATACATTTTTTATTATTTATGAATTTATTTAATTATTTATTATTATTTTTTTTATTATTTCTTTAGCTTTAGCATTAGTCGGGCATAAAGTACCAAGACTAAGGCTTTATTTAAAGATATTTATTGATTTAAATACCTTTATTATTATTGTTATTTATTAATTATTTAAATTTATGACAACCTACTTTATGTAGGTTGATGATCAGACCACAATGAAAATTTACTCCACAAAAATCAAGCCAATTGAACCTCTATTTATTATTTATGAAAAGTGTGTCATCATTAATCAACTTTATGTTGTTACAAACAAGCAATGCCCCCCCCCCCCCCACTACTGCCTCTATTAAGGCCAGTTTTGGTGGCTCAATTGGATTAATCATTCAGCCTGAATCCAGGGGGCCTGGGAGCCCCTGAATTCTGGCTGAGTTCTTTATTTATTTAGCCAAGAGTCTGGGTTATTAAGCCAAGAGTCTGGGTTATTAAGCCAAGAGTCTGGGTTATTAAGCCAAGATTCAGGTTATTAAGCCAAGAATTATTCAGGGTTATTTAGGCAAGAGTCTGGGTTATTTAGGCCAAGAGTCTGGTTTTTAGCCAAGAGTCGGGTTATTGGGTTATTAGCCAAGCGGGTTATTAAACCAAGATTCAGGGTTATTACCAAGAGTCTGGGTATATTTATTTAGGCAGAGTATGGGCATTTAGCCAAAAAAGGAACATTGGTCAAGGTTGCCAACTTAAGGAATTAATGCACCTGTCTTTTGTTTTTACCTTTCCTTATTAATGCCTTATCATTATTTACTTTTTCTTTTACTTTTAGTGTATTATTTTATTTTAGTTGATACATTATGCAAACCTGTTTTTGTTGTGACTGATGTTTGTTTTGTTTTGTACTGTTCCTTTTATTTGTTTTGTTTATTTGATTTAAATTTATTGTGTGTAAAGATAAAAAAATTATGATTTAAAAATTTCAAACTAAGTGTAGCCGCCTGAGAAGTGTAGATTTTGGTGACTCACTTTATTTTTCTTACTTGAGAACTGATGCCAACCATAAAAAAATATTCTAGTCAGTAATTGATAAAGTGATGATACTTTAGTTTTAGATATTGTGGAATGGAATCAACAAGTGGATTCTTTTTAGATAATTTAGTTTTAGATGTTGTGGAATGGAATCAACAAGTGAATTCTTTTTATTGCATTTCATCAGAATATGATGCTTATGCAGTTGGATTGAAGTTAGTGTCAGGTCAAAGAGACTAATACTATTAGAGGGAGTACAGAACCCGATTTACACAGTGATAAGGGGTCTGGAAGTGAGACAGTTTCCGTAGGTGCCGTAACTGTACTTACCCCTACTAAAGTTTCCCAAGAGAGAGACTAGATACTCCTCTACCCCTCTACAACACCTTTTAAGGCACACACTCTACAAACGGCGGACATTTTCAGTGATGCCACATTAAAACCACTTTATTCAACACAGACAATTAAAGAATACATGCAATAGATAATAATTAAAACTTATTTTAAATTCATTTTACTTGATTTAAAACAAAATAGTCGAAAAATAATGTAATATTTACGTGAAAATGTAATTATTATGAAAAATAAAAGAATGACTTCACCTATGTACCGTTACGGCACCTAGCTACCCAAGGAATGATAAGAACTGTTGTATCCTCCCTCTAATAGTATCAGTCTCTTTGTGTCAGGTTTAGTCTGCCATAACCCAGGTTCAATTCATCTTGGGTATTGCGGGTTTAGTATGTTAATGTGGGTATTTTTTTAAATGAATACCCGAAAATCTGAAAAACTAACCTTTTCTATAATTTACGTCCTCTCTCATAAAATAACCTAATTAAAATAAAACCTCTATTAAATAACCCTTATTAAATAAAACCTTTGTCAAACAGTAATATCTATATCAATTAACCAGAATATTCCTTTGTCAAATAGTATATTTGATAAATCTATATCAATTGACTAGAGCATTCCTTAGTCGAACATTATATTTGATAAAGTTGCATCAATTGACTAGTTGTCGTATCTAACATGTTGTTTTTTTTTATTTCAGATCAAGATACGACGCCTATAGTTGTTGGTATTAGTTTGCCCATAGTATTACTACTGATACTGATTGTTGTAGTGGTGATACTGAGGAAATACAGGATTTTGGGCAGGAAAACTGTTGATAATCGACCCACTGATATTATATCTATACCTGATAGTATCATGGAGACGAGGTAATCTAGAGAAACTAACAAACATAATGTAATTGGTTGAAATTAACAATGGTTTGCCCTTTGTTTGTGTGGTAGTTAAATTATAAATACTGTTTCAAATACATCAGGTGAAACATTTTCAGGAGAGTCTTCAATTTATCTTAAAAAGATGGTGGAAGAGTGGTTTTGTGTGATGTGAGATCAAAAGATTTCATGAAATCTTAATGGAAATAGGTGCTCTTTCAAATTCGCTAAAACTTTGCATATAATATGACATGGCATCCCAATCAAAAGTGCCAATTGTCACCACCTCCTATCTTAATCGCAACATTAGAGCCAACTGATACAACCCCCTATTAGGACCCCCAAAGTCCAGTGCCAAGTCCCCCTATTAGTCAGTGCCAAGTATGTACAACCCCCTATTAGGACCCAAGTCCAGTGCCAGTGTACAACCCCCTATTAGGACCCCCAGTGCCAAGTACAACCCCCTAGGACCCCAAGTCCAGTGCCAAGTAGGTCCAGTGCCAAGTGTACAACCCCTATTAGGACCCAAAAGTCCATGCCAAGTGGTACAACCCCCTATTAGACCCCAAGTCCAGTGCAAGTGTACAACCCCCTATTAGGACCCCAATCCAGTGCCAAGTGGTTACAACCCCCTATTAGGACCCCAATCCAGTCCAGTGCCAAGTGGTACAACCCCCCCTCCAGTGCCATAGTGGTACAACCCCAAGTCCAGTGCCAAGGTAGGACCTCCAAGTTGCCAAGTCCAGTGCAAGTGTACAACCCCCTATTAGGACCCCAAGTCCAGTGCCAAGTGGTACAACCCCTATTAGATCCCCAATCCAGTAATGGTACAACCCCCATTAGACCCCAGTCAGTGCCAAGTGGTACAACCCCCTATTAGGACCCCAAGTCCAGTGCCAAGTGGTACAACCCCCTATTAGGCCCCAAGTCCAGTGCCAAGTGTGTCCAGTGCCAAGTGGTACAACCCTATTAGGACCCCAAGTCCAGTGCCAAGTGTACAACCCCCTATAGGACCCCAATCCAGTGCCAAGTGGTACAACCCCCTATAGACCAACCATGCCAAGTGGTACAACCCCTATTTAGGACCCCAAGCCAAGGTACAACCCCCTATTAGGACCCCAAGTCCAGTGCCAAGTGGTACAACCCCCTATTAGGACCCCAAGTCCAGTGCCAAGTGGGTACAACCCCCTATTAGGACCCAAGTCCAGTGCCAAGTGGTACAACCCCCTTATTAGGACCCCAAGTCCAGTGCCAAGTGGTACACCCCCTATTAGGACCCCAAGTCCAGTGCCAAGTGGTACAACCCCCTATTAGGACCCCAAGTCCAGTGCCAAGTGGTACAACCCCTTAGGACCCAAGTCCACCCGTCCCCCCTATTAGGACCCCAAGTCCAGTGCCAAGTGGTACAACCCCCTATTAGGACCCCAAGTCCAGTGCCAAGTGGTACAACCCCCTATTAGGACCCAAGTCCAAGTCCAGTCCAGTGCCAGTGGTACAACCCCTATTAGGACCCCAAGTCCAGTAGGACCCCAAGTACAACCCCCTATTAGGACCCCAAGTCCAGTGCCAAGTGGTACAACCCCCTATTAGGACCCAAGTCCAGGCCAATGGTACAACCCCTATTAGACCCAAGTCCAAGTCCAGTGCCAAGTGGTACAACCCCTATTAGGACCCAAGTCCAGTGCAGTGGGACACACCCCTATTAGGACCCCAAGTCCATGCCAAGTGGTACACCCCCTATTAGGACCCCCTCCATGTGCCAAGTGTACAACCCCCCTAAGGCCCAAGTCCAGTGCCAAGGACCCCAAGCCATGCCAAGTACAACCCCGATTAGGACCCAAGTCCAGTGCCAAGTGGTACAACCCCCTATTAGGACCCCAAGTCCAGTGCCAAGTGGTACAACCCCCCTACCCCAAGCCAGTGCCAAGTGGTTACAACCCCCATTAGGACCCAAGTTCAGTGCCAAGGGGTACAACCCCTACTTAGACCCAAGTCCAGTGCCAATGGTAACCAAACCCCCTATGACCCCAAGTCCATGCCAATGGACAACCCCCTACTTAGGACCCGCAAGTCAGTGCCAAGTGGTACAAACCCCCTATTAGGACCCCCAAGTCAGTGCCAAGGGTACAACCCCTTATATTATTCTGAAGTGTCAATTTTCACCACCACACTCATCACCAAGTCTTAATTTCTGTCCACGTGCAACTGTACAACCCCCTATTAGTGATCCAAGTCCAGTGCCAACTGGTACCAACCCCCTAATATTATTCTGGAAGTCAATTGTCACGACCACACTATCCCAAGTCTTAATCTCGGCCAGTTGCCAACTGGTACTACCCCTTTAACCCAAAGTCCAGTGCCAACTGGTACAACCCCTTATCTTATTCTCAAGTCATTTTCACCACCACACTATCCCAAGTCTTAATCTCTGGTCCAGTGCAACGGTACATGACCCTATTTAGGAAACCCAAAGCCAGTGCCACTGGTACAACCCCTATAATTATCTGGAAGTCATTGTCCACCACCACAACTATTCCAAGTCTTAATCTCTGGTCCAGTGCCAACTGGTACAACCCCCTATTAGACCCCAAGTCGCAGTGCCAAACTGGTACACCCCTTATCTTATTCTGAAGTCAATTGTCACCACCACACTATCCCAAGTCTTAATTCCTGGTCCAGTGCCAACTGGTACTACCCCCTATTAGGACCCCAAGTCCAGTGCCAACTGGTGCAACGCCTTACCTTACCACCAGGCCTTCCACAGCCTTACTCATTTCTTCATTATTACATATTCCATATGAAAAGGAATAACTCATGCCATTTAATTTATCCTTTTTGTAATTTTTACAGAGAAGGCAATTTATTATACTAGTCATATTGTATACAGATTTAAATATATTAACAGAATAAAGGTTCTTACCAAACTGCTCTAGCTTCTGTGGTCATGCAAATTTTTTTCATGAAAATTGAAATTTTCTTCTGTAAATTTCTTTATGGTCATCATCAGTCTTGCTATTATGAACCCAACATTTGTCTTCTACTGTTGGAATCTTTACAGATGTAGGGCATCATGGATGAAAACACTATGCTCTACAAAACTGAACTGGATTTCAGTTTTTTAGAAATGCCTCTACAAATCTGAAAACCAGTGCAGTTTTGTAGAGCATCATTAGAAGACCTAACTCTTCTTATAGATTCTAGTCTATAGATGTAGGTTCTATTTCTAGTATTTACATCATGTACAGTAAATTTTGATGTTTTAATTTCAGCCGACCTGTTAGACTGGAGAATTTTGCTGAACACTATAGACTGATGTCGGCAGATTCCGATTTCCGTTTCAGCGAAGAATTTGAAGAGTTGAAGCATGTCGGCAGAGAGCAAGCTTGTTCTTTTGCTGATCTACCGTGTAACAGACCTAAGAATAGGTTTACAAATATTCTACCTTATGATCATTCGAGGTACAAACTCCAACCTGTAGATGACGAGGAGGGGTCGGATTACATCAATGCAAATTATGTTCCCGTTAGTATTCAATTTCTCTAATTTAATTATTAAATAGATTTTGATGAATTCTAATGAATAAATAAGTCAAATCCAATAATATAATAACCAACCAGTATAACAAAGGGATAAATAAATATTAAAATTAATAATTTAATGAAGTTCGGACATACTATCATGATATAGTTTTGGAATACTTCCAGTAATTGATATAGTCTTGGGTTTAAACTCTGTACGTTTTAGTTTTTAGTTTTGAAGATTTTAAGTTGTGAATTTAATTTTGTGCTTTGCGATTAGTGGTTTAATTGTGACGTCAGTTGGTCCAGGTTTATCTTCTGTTGGTGCTGGTAGCTGGGAAGGTGGTTTAGATGAAGAGGAAGCAGAATTAGAGTTGCTAGGATCCGGAGTTGATAGAGTCGGGTCTGAAGGTTGACTGACTTGGGGAGGGGGGGATCAGAAATTTTATCCATTAAGGATGTCTGCACTTTCTTTTCACTATCCATATTAACGATGGTAAAAATTGAGTGATTGGTAGGTTGACTTTAAGGTTTTAAAGTTTCAATATGCAATATGCTCGATTGGCAACTCCTATATTGAAAACCCTTATTTATTGTAAATTAAACTTAAAAAACAAAAATTAAATTAAAAATTCTGGAACCGGGTACCTCGGAACTTTTCCTAACCACTTTGGATTCGTTACGATCATCCTCGCTACTGTGGAATAGTTTCATTTGTCTTTAAAATATGCAAGTCATTAATATACTACAAGTCGTTAGACTCGCTTCACTCATTCTCAGGCATTGAATACTAATTTCCAATAAATCAAGTGTTAATTCATCAAAATCGAATAACTACGAATAAAGTTATAGTATTGGCAAAACCACTAAAAAAAAAAAAATTTTTATTAAAAATAATTTACAGAGCAATGTACATTATAATCACACAAAAGGCTCTAAAAGTTTAATTTTAGAGCCATATTATATTTTTTGTTTGTATACACATATTTACATATACATAAAACATTGATAATTTATGAAAAGTCAGTGAATTTCTTTCAAACGTCTATGATTGTGCATTTATATTTTTTAGAGATTTTATATTATTTGTTTAATTTAAATAATATTATTTGTTTATAATTAAAATCTTGCCAGCCACAATAAGCTTAAGGCTTGTGCCCGTGGCTAGTTTTTCGTTTGAATTTTATTCTCAATTTATTTCTTGTTAGTATTTATAATGAAATTAAGTAAGAGAAAAATAAGTTTTTATAAATCGTTTCTCTTAGTTTATATGATATATTTAAAAGGAGCTAAATTTCTAATATGTATTTACACATTCATACATACATATACATGTATATATACACATATATACATGTACATAAAACATTTATAATTTATGAAAAGTCAGTGAATTTTCTTTCAAACGTCTATGATTGTGCTTTTTTAACTCAGCATTTGGCAAATGCTATAGCTTAGGTTCAAGTTATCTGATTTTGATGAATAATTACTTGATTTATTTGAATTAATGTTTAGCTTTAAAAATATTTCCTCTAGGGTCATACCATAAAATCAACACAGGTAAAACACGTGATATCTTCAATTTAATATAATTTGGCAATAGGTAGGCACCATAAAAAGAAGGAAAAACCCAGATGTTTGACTCATTTGGTGCAGCCTTATTGCCACAGTAGGGTGGTGAATTTTCCAAGAAATGTGATTTTTCAACATTTCTTTGACTACAAAAATGGCTGTATCCAAAATTCTGCATAGGGTATGTGTTAGGACTTCATGGAAGGTAAACTTGACGTTTAAGTACCTAGCATGTGACTAAAGCCAGAGATGAACACAGGAAGTGTAAATAAAAACAGAAATGCTGGTTAATAATATGGAGGGTTTATTATAAAAATTAAATAAATGAATAAGATATGATTAGAAAAGTAAGTAAAACATAATATTTAAGTAAAATAAGCATAAATAAGTACGTGCTTTAAGATCAGAAGCTACAGTCTCTAAAATATACTAATCTGAGGTGATAATGGCTCGGAAAATTAATAATAATGGTAATAAATATAGTAAGTTAGACAAAGAAGGACAAGAAAAGCATAAATTACAGCATAAAACACAGCAAAAACTGATTCATTTAAAAAGTAATCAGGTAAAGTAGTAACTAGCGCTAATGGTCTAAATCTAAATTTAAACTATAAATATAAATGAAGCATAACATGAAAGACGTACTGGCAATAAATAATATAAAAGCATAACAAAATGGTAAGAACAAGCATGAAATAAGTCCGTACTTTGTTTAAATACTGGCGTCACTCTAACACGATATATGTCAATTGATAAATATAAAAGAAAATAAAATATACAGAAATAGACGAAGTAAATTAGAGAATTATGAGTACCTTCTACGAATAATATGGCAATTAACTTTAGAATTTATATATACTATTGCGCAGCGGAGAGAATGCGCGTATTATATAACGAAGATAAATATAAACTAATTAAGAAACATAGGTTAATAATTAATTATAATTGATGAAGAAGAGAATAGCGACAATTTAAGCATTTAATGACTAATAATAAGCATAATTTACGGTCTGACCATGGCAAAGCATTAACCTGGAAGATGCAGTATCAGCTCCAGCGAACAGGTAAAATTAAAAAGTCCAAATAAATGGAAAAGTCTGGATTCAGAAGAAACAAGAATGTATAAGTTCGTAAATAGTGCCTTTTATAAGAAAAAATGATTATATTAATAAATTAAATAATTAATATCCTAGGAAACCTTCACTGCACATTCTAAAAGCTACTCAAATTTGTTAAAAAGTCGTTATACTAATTTCTAAATTAAATGGCTGAAGCGCTTTGCTGAATGGCTGCGCATATTATCTACTTTTGATGGCAATTTCGCCGGATGATTTGGATATAAAGATGACAATTGATCGTTAGTGGTGAGTTTTTGAACAGCGGCGGCTTTGGAAGGTTGCTCACTGTTATCCTGTTAAATAACCCTATTGTTTAACATTGAAATCTCTAGTGTTTCATCTCATAAAATAAATAATTAAGTGATATTATGTGTGAAAAATGGCCTAAATGAAGAATAAAATCCTTAAGTGACGGATGTGAAAAGGAGTGATAACTTACAAACTAAGCTGTTAGTAAAAATACTTACATCTAAAAGTGCTAAGTTGTCACCTGTGCAAATACTCGTGCATCCTCAGGGCAAATATAATCTTAAAATTAACAACCTACAACACGTAAGTAATAAGAAAATAAAAGGGAAACAAACGATAAATTAAATAGGAAAAAATAAACAAGTAGATATAAATTAGTACAAAAATAGATAAACTAATCTGCCTGTGTCTGAACATACCGCCTGCCAAAATTCTGTAAAAAAGAACAAATAAAATTTTCAAAGATGAAAGGTCCAGGTTGTCCAAATCGGTAGAAATCAGAATCCATTTAGTGAAGTAGAAGCAGAAGAACGAAGTTGTGACTCAGACACGAAGAGGTCTAAAGTGAAGAGATGCTAGATACGTACTCCTTGCAACGCCATCATTACCTGTAAAAACCTCTGTAACCCGACCAACAGCCAATCCGTTTAACTGGGCAGTTTTCATCACGCACACGTAACTAAATCTCCAACTGTAGGCTTATCCGGGGCTTTCCACTAAGACGTCCTGTAAAAATTCAGTTAAGTAACTCGGTGCGCCAAACGCTTCCAGAAGTGTTGATGCATCCTTCCACTAACCCCCACGGTCGGTCATTTTCTCGCATTATAATCTAGTAGGAAGGTCTGCGGTGATAGCAGTCAAGTGCTGTCACCCGTCAATATAGAAAATGACCAGGGCCAGAAAATACCTAAGTCATGGCCTAATTAAAAGAGGGCAAAGGTCGGAATTTAGCAGAGCTCCATTTCGATGAATAAATGTA
>JACMZG010001870.1:50304310-50457985 GCA_018340805.1 Microvelia longipes | reverse complement strand
CTTTTCTATCCCACCAAGTCATTGTCCGTATTGGGTGGAGACAGTCAATGGAGTTTCAAAGTGAATTTGCTAGGTTGGCAATACTAAAGGACCATATTTAAATGTAGAGGCAATCATCAGCTACTTCTCCTTGGCAGCGTGCCATCAGTGTGAACCCGTTGTACAGCTTCTTTTATATTTGTATTCAGCTAAATATGCTGCATGTTTTCAAAATGTCTAGTCTTTAGAAATTATAAGGTCAGAGCAATGTTGGGAATTTGCAAAGAGGAAGAGGTGGGTAGTACAGCCTTAAGGCTGTATTTGGGACCAAATTTCCCTTGTAAATATATAGTACAGGGTACAAATGTCTCATGTACATATTCAGTACAGGGTAAAAATTCAGTTGGAATATAATCTATTGTTGTTGTATTGTAGTCTAGATATCTTGTGAATTTTTGATAAATTTATGTTGCATGTTGATATGTTTTTATTAGTTATAATGATTTTATTTGTCTTTTTGTCTTCTCTGCATGGTTTTCATTATTTATTTTGCTTGTTATTTGTAAAATATGTTTGTTGATTGCTTTATTCTGTTTTTATGCCTTGGCTAAACAACTATGTACAAACTAAAGATACCTAGCATGCTTAGACTTACCCCCATCATGTCTTTGAAAGACAGACCACATCATGCTTTGAAAACCAGACTTACCCACATCATGGCTTTGAAAGACAGACCTTAACCCACTCATGGCTTGAAAGACAGACTTACCCACATCATGGCTTTGAAAAGCACAGACTTACCCACACATCAATGGCTTTGCCAAGACAGACTTACCCACATCATGGCTTTGAAAGACAGACTTACCCACATCATGGCTTTGAAAGACAGACTTACCCACATCATGGCTTTGAAAGACAGACTTACCCACATCATGGCTTTGAAAGACAGACTTACCCACATCCATGGCTTTTGAAAGACAGAACTTTACCACATCATGCTTTGAAAGACAGACTTACCCACATCATGGCTTTGAAAGACAGACCTTACCCACATCATGCTTGAAAGACAGACTTACCACATCATCAAAGACAGACTTACCCATATGGCTTTGAAAGACAGATCCCTTACCCACTCATGGCTTTGAACGACAGACTCAAGAAATCCATCATAATATAATCATTGGGCAAATTATTTGCTGAATATAATTTGGGTGTTGGACTTTATGACCCTAATTTATATTACCCTAAATTTATATTACCCTAAATTACAATTTAGCGCATGGTAATGCAATGGAACTCTTTTCCACCATCAACTCCTTTAACCATTGATGATGGTCTCATGGCAAGAAGTCTGTTTTGTATTTATACTAGATACAGCATCTCCTGAGAGATTTACTCTTTGCATAATACTAATATAAAAGGAGCATATGACTGAAAACACAATGTTATTCTACTGATAACACGAAAGCCCGTTGACTGGTGGTCTTAAGTAGGGGTACCACTCTAACAACAAAACATTATTTTATAAATGTGTTATAAATATACACTAATGAAAAAAAGATCTTAAGTAACAAATAAAATAACTTAAAAACCTCGCTAAGTACTTAATAAAAGCAGTCTTAAATAAGAGAATCTACATTTAGTTAACAAGGACTACTTTTATCATAATTTTAATTAAAAATGTTAAAATACAATTTAAAATACTTTAAATATTTTAATGCACTCATATTTATATTATTTTTTTATGAATAATCAATCATTAATTAATAATAGAACGTAACAATTCAGGAACTGAAAATATTGCCAACTTCATCAAAAAACATTTTATCTTGTTAGGTTGGCAGCATTGAGACCACCAGTGAACCGGCTTTCGTGTTATCAGCAGTGCTCCTTCTATATATAGTATTATTCTAAGGATTTATCCTTCCTTTGTTATTTTTAGTTTCCATTATCTTTGTATTTACTTTTCTTATCTCTGTTATCAGTGAACTGTCACTCTATGATATAATTATAACAATTAGTTCTCTACTATAATACGACACACGGCTAAAATCAATTGACAGCGCGCCGAAAATCTGTGAGGGAAAGAATTCTATTGGTTCAGACTGACCCCGCTCTTTCCCCCTCCACCTCATGCCAACCTCGGTATAAAAAAAATACCTTTTTCGTAAATAAAATCATAAAAAGGCAACACTGGTTGTAAATATTTGTAACCTTGCGTCACTTATTTTCCTCATTGTGCATATTGATCTGTTTGATTTCGTTTCGTTTCATTCCGATCTGTTCAATTCATCTAATTATTGCGAAGTTGTAATATGATCTGAGTGCCTATATATGGCGCTTGGACATTGACGTATTCTTCAAGCATTTCTTGCTATTTGAGTACAGAGCAGGTTTTGTGCTCTGTCAACCAAAAGACAGAATTTTTTTTTGTGCCATGTCTTTCAATAGATGACAGTCTTGACTTTTTTAAGTCTTGAATGCATATTGTTCATATTATTTTTATAAAATGAAACAATACGCATTCAATTATACAAACTTGACACAAAAAAGCAGTTTGTTTTTGGAAAAAAGTAGTTATAGCTGACAATTTTATTTAAATCTTCAAACTTTTATCATAGAAACTATTATGATCCATTGTCATTACGTAATTAACAACTTTAAACTCCACTTAATTCATACTTCCCCGAACAAATTTAAAGCAACACTTAGTTGGTAAAATTTATAAGATACAACAATATTCCTTCTTAAAAAGTAAATAAATAATTTTTAAAAAATAAAAAATATGATATCAAATAAAACAAATAATAAAATTCAAAACATAACCTGACTTTCAGTGTTGCCAGAGTAGGGAATTGTTTTTGTTACATAAAAGAAGGGATTTTTTTATTAAAAAAAGAGGGTTGAAAGCATTGAGATTGGCGGCTGTCAATTGATTTTAGCCATGTTCGTATTATAGTTAACTTATTAACTAGCACTTGGAGTTGGGTCCATATCCAACTTTTGGATACAGTCTACTCTATTGATTTTTATGTAAAATAGAACTAAAATAAAAAATCTGGTACAAAACATTTTCCCGTCTAATTTATTTATTTTTTTTATTTATAGATGATGAAGGCATAGCTGAGTCTGGCATATAAACAACAGATTGGATCCAGTTTTCAATCCTAGCAATTTGGGTTTGGATTCACTTTGGATTGTGTTAAAAAATGTAATCTAAGATTTGAATCAGCTTAGGCTGCAACTTGTTGAATTACACCGTCCAAGAGAATCCCAGTTATTTAATTGATTCCCAATATCTAAAGTGATGAATCACTTTATCAATCAATATCTTGAATCAATCAATATCTAAAAATGAGGGGTTGGTGGTAGAGACAGTGACAACTGTCTCTCAACTTTCTCACCCTGGGGGTGAGATAAACCAGCTTTCAATCAAAGGGGAATCTAGTTCAACTACTATTACGCAAGTCAGCACTAGTTGTTCCTAGATCCTTTGTTCCTAGATGCTTTGTTTATTTATATCCAAAGAGACTAATACTATTAGAGGGAGTACAGAACCCGATTAACACAGTGATAAGGGGTCTGGAAGTGAGACAGTTTCCATAGGTGCCCTAACTGTACTTACTCCTACTATAGTCTCCCAAGAGAGAGACTAGATACTCCTCCACCCCTCTACAACCCCTATTAAGGCACACACTCTACAATTTCTACACACGCAGTCATTTTTCAGTGGTGCCACATTAAACCACTTTATTCAACACAGACAATTAAAGAATACATGCATTAGATAATAATTAGAACTTATTTTAAATTCATTTTACTTGATTTAAAACATTATAGTGGAAAAGTAATGTGATATTTACGTAAAATTGTAATTATTATGAAAAAATAAAAAAATGATGTCACTAATGTACCGTTACGTCACCTAGCTACCCAAGAAATGATAAGAACTGTTGTATCCTCCCTCTAATAGTATTAGTCTCTTTGTTTATATCTGTTGCTTATCAATGGTTATCATAGAGCGCCATTTTAAACATATAAACCAAATTAAATAAAGCCGCTTGAGCAGGTTGTTATAGTCGGTGAAAATTAAAATGATGTTAGGATAACTAGTGCTGCAATGTGGTGATTCGGAACTAAAAGAATTGGGAGCATTTTCAAAAGCCCAAGACCATGTTTGGCCTTATTTTTAAGAGTTTAATGTTGGTAAACCTGAAATTTTTCACCTGTTTTAGTAATGACTTCATTAATTCAAAGAGATTCAAGTATTGTCTCCTTTTGCAAACAAAGCTAATGTTTTGACTAAAAATTACATTTTTTACGAGTTACAAAATTACATTTAGTATAAGATTAGGAATTTCCCTAGGAGTTTTCTTGTAAATTGTAGAATTATATACTTGTAAATTATTTAGCCCTCGCTCAAATCTGTACTATTAACTCAAATGAAATTCTTAGTTTTTTATGTGCAATTTCAGAACCCCTTTTTTTATAAAATTAGACTATGTACAATGAGTAAATACTTAAGTGTCCCAAATTAGGAATTAGGGAACTAAGTACCTAGATTGGTCTTACTGCATGGACTGAACTGTTTATTGCAACCCCCACGGATAGGGTTACATCACAATAAACCACAACTTAAAATTGTGCCCTCTCCAACACTTAAAATACCACGCACCACATTAATTTAATAATGTCATTTACTACAGTCTATCGACTACTTTAAAAATCTTGACAGGTCAGTCAGTTTAGGATTCTAAAGAACAAAAAATTCCTTGCAAGAAAAGAGCGGAAAAAAACTATGTAAACAAATCAGGTTTACATAGTAGGGACGTATTTTCTTGGCGATGTTTTTTTAAACTTAATTTGTGTGGTTTTATTTTATATCATTTTTACGATTAATTTGAAAGTAGTTTTTAAAACGATGTAAACACAAGAAGAAGCACCGGGAAGAAGGGTATTTCCCTACTGCGGTAATAGTAGTAAGGACTTTTTTCTCTTTTCAAGTGAGAGGTTGGCAGCGTCTTCTCTGATTGGTCAATCCCCAAAATGCATATGACCTTGGGGATTTTTAAACTAAACGATAGGCTGTATGTTATATTTTCAAATGGAGCAGGACACGTGTGTTTAAAGCACGACCTCCGTGGGTTTGGACATTAACAAATACCTATAGGTATTTTTTCTTTCTGAAGTTTGACGCCTGTTGCTTCTATTAAAGCAGCTGTTTTTCACGTAGAAAGATATAGCACGAGGAGTATAATTATGTCTGATTCAGAAGTAGGATTGTAAGGCATTGTGGACTGGTCCTAAGTTGTTTATTCTTAAAACCAATCTCTCTTATTTGTTGTGACATAATAACAATTTGTTTTGGTTGATTTTGTGTTGTATAAATGATTAGTTTTTGTGATTTATTTTGTTTGTTGTTTACGTAATGACATTAAAAGGATCTGATTATAACGAGTTACATTAATGATCTGGCTTAATCGTGTTAGTGGTTTTTTTTTATTTTTTAATGTTTTTTATTCAAAGAGACTGAAGTAGTTTGAAGATAAGAGTAAAAATAATATATTTCAAAAGTAGTGGTATAACTATTTCAATTGTAGAAGCTTTAGGTGCATCTCCCGAAATAATTGGGGCAGGCAAGCATACTTAAGAGGTAAAGTGTCTCACTTTGGACATAAAATTCCAAAACACTCATCAAAATTATGTTCTTAAATTCACTAATTTATCTTTGAAAAATCTCAATTTTGTTGGGACTACTAAAAAAATTCTCTCTGTTGAAAGTTCACCAATTTGAAATATTAGTGCAGCTCTTTTAAAAATTCAGTGAAAAGTAAATTGAATTTGGTTCCTTGGCCGACCCCTGTCGTTGTCATGCAAAGAAAGAGTATCGCACTTGCCGATCCCTTAATACTGTTTTCATCTCTACAAGTGTTCTCTCCATACTTCAGTCTCTTTGGTTTTTATTATTTACCTATTGGATATTAATCATGTTATTAAATTATGTAAAGTATTATGTTGTTCAGTCCTATATTTTATTAATTTTAAAAGTACTTAGTTTTTTTAATGATTTTTTTTTCAAATTAATACTTAAACCATTTTTCTTTTGTTAATAATTTAGCATGTTATTACTTTAAAGTTGTCAAAAGTAGTGAAACGACATAAATGACTTATAATTTTTGTAATCAGTAGATATATTGTTTTTATAGATTTTGACACTATTTAAACATATTATCACTTTTCAAAATGAAGGTGCTGGGAAGAAAGGTGGCTGCCAGATTTTCTTTGTGGCGGTGATTACACTCTGCCAAAACTGGCAGCTTAATTGAGCAAGTGTTAGCTATGCTTATCCTACTGCTTTCTTATCACTTGCCTGTGAATCTAACGTATTTGGGTGAAGCATATCAGTTTTAATGTAATAATTTTAGCTCGTAACAGACTCTTGCATAAGATCTATGAGGCAACTTCTAGTTGAGAAGTGTTAAAACTATACAATTTTTTGTTAAATAAATTCATTAATTTTATAAACATTGACCAATTTATATTTTATTCCTATAAGGGATGTATTTGTGTAGTTAGTATTTTTATAAATATTGTTTTGTACATAAATGTATCGTGTTAATAACCACTTAGTGCCTTATTATTGTAATAATTAATTTATAAGCTGTTCATTGGTAGATGGTGGATGAATTTTAAGCTACTTACTTCTATTGTAAATAAATAAGAGAATAAATAGTTTTTTTTTTTTTTTTTTTTTTTTTTTTTTTTTTTTTTGAAGGAGAGGGTAAAAAATATAGGAATGTTAACCTACCTGTTGTGGTGAATGATTACTGAGAACTGTATGCTTGTGGTGAATGATTATGAGAACTGTATGAATGAATTACTGAACTGTATGCTTGTGGAGAATGATTACTGAGAACTGTATGCTTGTGGTGAATGATTACTGAGAACTGTATGCTTGTGGTGAATGATTACTGAGAACTGTATGCTTGTGGTGAATGATGACCGAGAACTTAATGTTTGCAGTTTAGTAATAAACTGCAATAATTTAATTAAATGATTAATTATGTGTAGTGTATTGTATGTACACATCTGATATAGAAAGATGATTTTTATGTTTATGTTTAAAAATGTTTATGGTAGGCTCTCTGTTTATTATGGTTGTGTTATACCAAGAAAAAGGTATAACTCTATTTGGGCCCAAAGTTTAAAATAGAAAAAATGGTCCAAGTGTCCACACGTATGTAATAATAAGGTATAGCAACAGTCAACCTACAGATCATGGAAGCCTAAGTCTAATAAAACTACAAACAAGAAGTTACCCCTGGAAACCCTGAGTGAACAGTTAGATGATGGACACCGTTATAAAGATCTGTAAACTCTCCCCTCTAACATAAGCTTACTGCTCTGTTTAATAAAGAGATGGCTTGTAAACTACCTGTTGCTATACCTTTTTAATTGTGTTGATACATTTCATTCTTTTATTTATTGTTAAAAGAATGAGCCCTTAGTTCCTTTTCGGTCTCCCGATGGGCCATAGCCATCCAGGTGGAACACTGTTCTATATCTTGTGCTCTTTAAGTTTAATCAAATTTTCCTCTCTCACACACACTTAGGTTAGAGTATGATAAGGGACCTACCCGCAAAAACAAAACAAATAAATTTCCCTACATTTTTTGACATTATTTTAAATTACTATTAGGAAAAGAACGACTTTAATTCTACATTTTTTTAAACAGGAACAATATATTTCAATCCATTTGGATCATCTTCAGTAAAGACTAAAAACAAAAAAATTACTAAAACATACAAAAGTACAAAAAATAATAAGACAGGAACAAACATTAATTCAAGTTTTTTTTTACTATAAAACTACTAAAAAGCTACATTAACAATAATAAAAAACTAAAAACAAATTAACATAAATAAATTTTAAAGCTTATAACAAAGGTAAAGGTTATAAACAAAAGAAACCAAAAGAAGATGTAACCAAACAAACAACAAAAACATTTATTTTTAAAGATAAAATAAATGAATACATTCATTCTCGGATATGTAGAAAGGCTTTGAGTAGGGCATATATAAGGGAGATTAAGGCAATAATGTATCAATAAGTAGGTTATACTTTTAAATGAAGGGTGGGTCCCTTATCATACTATCTACAATGGGGTAAGAGTATTATAAGGGACCCACCCTAGAAGAATACAATACATCTATTCTCGGGTTTGTAGAAAGGCTTTGGGGCTTTGAGTAGGGCATATATAAGAGAGATTAGGGCAATAATGTGTCCAATAACAAGGTTTTACTTTAAATGAAGGGTGGGTACCTTATCATACTATCTACAACGGGGTAAGAGTATTATAAGGGACCCACCCTAGAAGAATACAATACATCTATTCTCGGGTATGTAGAAAGGCTTTGGGGCTTTGAGTAGGGCATATATAGAGAGATTAGGGCAATAATGTGTCCAATAACAAGGTTTTACTTTAAATGAAGGGTGGGTCCCTTATCATACTATCTACAATGGGGTAAGAGTATTATAAGGGACCCACCCTAGAAGAATACAATACAACTATTCTTAATCTCCCTGATATATGCCCTACTCAAAGCCTTTCTACTAACCCGAGAATGAATGTTTTTATTTATTTTGTTTCAAATAATTTTTTTATATCAAAAATTTGTAGGGAAATTTATTTGTTTTGATTTTGAGGGTGGGTCCCTTATCATACTCTAACCAACACTCTGTACCTCTCTAAAGAGCATCAGATGATTTCCAGCTTTGACCTGTCATCTATTCAATGAACTCAAGTATTCTAAATAATAAAGAAGTATTAAATAAATGTTAAATTAAATAAAGTGTCAACTCACAAGTCTTTCTTTAATTTAATTAATTACTTATTAAATATTATGTTTTGTAAAAAAAAATATTTAGTTTTTAGGAATATAATACTTACCTGATGTAAGGTCTCCATTACATTATTCTAATGTTAAGTTTAGTCTGGTAGAAGCTCAAAGATATATTTGCTCTTAAATCATAACATTAAAAATCTTGATTTCTATAAACATGGATATATTTTTACTAGAGAGGCCCTATTGGTTTTAATTCGAAACATCCAGAAAGTAACCTGAGCACTTTCAATTAATAATATAATCGAATAAATTGTACAAAATTATCTTAAATTATTTTATAAGGCGCGGTCGAATATCCACGGCCTTCTAGAACATTGGATCACCAACAAACTTTTTTTATAACTATTTTTTTCAAAATTTTCAGTAATTAGCCGGATTTGTGATAAATGAAGCCTATTTCCGTAATCTGCACGCTCTTTTGGTTAATCTCAAAGAGTATTTACATTCACTCAACGATTTATTTTAATCTAACTTGGTACATACAATAACTACTGTTAGACGTCAATGTTATCTACCTGATTTGTGTTGAATTTTGACATGTCATATTTGTTGACATTGACGTCTAACAGTAGTTATGTATGTACCAAGTTAGATTAAAAATAAATCGTTGAGTGAATGTAAATACTCTTTGAGATTAACCAAAAGAGCGTGCAGATTACGGAAATAAGGCTTCATTTATCACAAATCCGGCTAATTACTGAAAATTTTGAAAAAAAAAGTTATAAAAAAAAGTTTGTTTGGTGATCCAATGTTCTAGTAGGCCGTGGATATTCGACGCGCCTTATAGAATGTTTTAAACTCAAGACAAACAAACAATACTTAGAAAACCAAAAACGATTTATTTATTATAACCTTTATGGTCAATCGGTGGATGATACAATGAGGTTAAGCAGAGCTCCTGAAATCTTATAGGGTATGCTCTCTCTAGTGGTATATCTAACCTATATATATATATATTTATATAATATATATATATATTATATATATATATATATATATATATATATATAATATATATATAATATATATATATATTATATATATATATATATCTAAACTGATTATTAACTAGATAACTAAATTGCTGACATTACTGTTATTTTACCAAGTATAAATAAATATTGACCTAAATATGAACAAAAAATATTGATTTAAATAAACATGCTTAGTTGTGACTTCAATGTTTACAACCATGCTAACATTATGATATTCAATTAAATTAACGAAGACTTCAGTCCTTTTTTTTAAAATTTATTCAAAATAAATCGACGAAGAGCTTTCGCCCAGGGATCCTGAGCTTCTTCAGTTCTTAAAATGACAAAATGCTAACATATGTGTTAAGTTTCATCTCATTATCAGCATTAGTCAAATTTATATTAATTGAATTGTGCTCGATTTTTAAAAAAATGGAAAATAATTTAATTGAGTTTAAATTCCCTATAAGTTTATACCATTACGTAATAAACTAGTACAATAAGATAATATTATATTAAAATCTTAATTTTTCCTTTACCTTTTTCTAAATTTCATTTAAAATTTATTTACTTATTTAGAACGTGACATAAAAATTCAAAATTGTATTAATTTTCAAAACTTTCTCACTTTGTCATTTTTAAGAACTGAAGAAGCTCAGGATCCCTGGGCGAAAGCTCTTCGTCAATTTATTTTTAATAAAAAAGGGATGAAGTCTTCATTAATTTAATTGATATCACAAATTGAAACAGTCCAAAAAAAGCTCTATAGTTATGCTAACATTATGTTAATATTGCTTGCATTGTTTGCATAATGTTAGTATTGTTAGTATAATGTTAACATTATGTTATTATTGTTTACATTATGTTTGTATTGTTTGCATAATGTTTACATAAAGTCTGTATTGTTTACTTTATGTCTGTATTGTTTACATTATGTCTGTATTGCTAGCATTAAGTTGGTATTGTTAGCATAATGTTTACATTATGTCTGTTACGTTTACTTTATGTCTGTATTGTTTACATTATGTTTGTATTGTTAGCATAATGTTTACTTTATGTCTGTATTGTTTACATTATGTCCTGTATTGCTTAGCATAAGTTGGTATGTTAGCATAATGTTTACATTAATGTCTGTAAACGGTTTACTTTATGTCTGTATTGTTTACATTATGTTTGTATTGTTAGCATAATGTTTACTTTATGTCTGTATTGTTTTCATTATGTCTGTATTGTTTACATTATGTTGGTTTTTGTTAGTATAATGTTAACATTATGTTATTATAGTTTCCATTGTTTGTATTGTTAGTATAATTTTTATATTATGTCTGTATTGTTAGCATAATGTTTACATTATGTCAGTGCTGTTAGCATTATGTTAGCATAATGTTTACATTATGTCTGTATTGTTAGTATAATGTTAACATTATGTGATTATTGTTTGAATTTTTTTAGTATTGTTGGCATAATGTTTACATTATGTCAGTGTTGTTTACACAATGCTTGCATTTTGTTAGCATAATATTTAAATTATGCTATTATTGTTAGCACAATTTATGAATTTTGTTAGCATAATATTTGTAATATGTTGGTATTGTTTACCATGTTATTTTAATGTTAAAATTGTTAGTATCATGTTAGCATTATGACAATGATGGATTTGTCATTAGACCACTAGTAGCTCTGAAATAACAAGTCATTGTGTTCTGAAGCCTTTTTTTTAATATTGTATTTTAAAATTATAACAATTAAATGTGCATTATTTGCAAAATCTGGGACCAAATTGTTATTTTTAAAGTGTTATGAAATTGTGAATAATTGATTTTATTGTTAATTATTATCTTTTGTCTACTTTTTATTCATTGATTTTCAAGATAGTGACCTTAATCTCGTTTTGCTGTTTGGCTGGATATTCATTTGAAAATTATCTACTCAGACTGGCTGTTGAGAATGAGGGCAACAGCTCTCTTTGGGCTCCAGCCAAAAAAAACTTTAAAAAATTATCAATATACTAGATACTTTAAAGTTATAGTATATACATTTATGTATAAATATGTATAAAAATGTATAAAAAAAAATAAATGTTTTAAATATTGGGTCTTTAAGGCCCCTATTTATTTTACCTGGGCTTTGAAGGGCCCTATACCATGGACTAGGGCCATAAAGAGCCCTAGCATACATGATCAGGGTTCTATAGCAGCATTTAAGGACTCTAGATATTTATATTTTTAAGTAATTAAAAATTTATTTTAAACTTTAATCTTTATGCCCCTTATTAAATATTTCTAGACGTTTAAGGGCCCCTTATCAAGATTAGTTTGACCCCAATGATCTGTGGTCTAATTAATTAAATGAAGCTTGCTATAATCATTATAATACTACTATCTTTAAAAGTGGACCCAAAGCAATACAGGATCCCTCTCCTTTGGGCCATTTGAGAATAACAATAAGAATACATTTTATTTCCATAAGTAATAAATTATTTACTAGGAAAAAGTCAACTATTATGAAAAATAAACAAAACATCTCCATAACTTATTGTTGTCATTGTCCACGTAAGCTATCACCTCTTCTTCAACGTTACTTTTGTTCATTTCTTTATCTTCGAGGTATTTGTGTATGTCATTTCTTGATATTAAATATAAAATACTGCCTATATTTGAATCCTGTATAACACTTCCTTCTAGTAGTTTGATTGCTTGATACCCTCACCAATCATATTCCTCATTGTGGTTCTCCTCTGTAGTAAACTCTTCAATCCATTTTTAACTGCATTTCCCTTTTATGCTTAGCAGTTGGCCATTTTTTTATTATAGTAATGCACTACTCTGTCGAAAGCCTTTGAAGAGTCCACAACATGTTAACATTACTTGCTTACCCTTTTCATAATTAATATTAACCTTATCAATAAGTTTAGTAACAGCTTGTATAGTATTTCCCCCCTTCCTATAAGCATATTGCAAGGGTGACAATAAGTGAGATGTTGAGATGTAGGTTTGGGCCCTTTTAGGTCAAACCCTCCACGGACCTTTTTGGCTCAGTCCACCACTGTATCTACTGAAGTACCTTACAAGTTCCAACAGTTAGAAATTTGATTACCTAATGATCCTGGGGTTGAAAGAAGTGACTGAAGCAATCCCACCTTAAGCTCCAAGATTATGGTACTCTGAGGATGACCAAAATGAGTCTAAGTTTGTGAGGAAAAGTACATAGGTACACCATACCCGATTTTTTCAGTTAAAATGATAGCATATGTCTTAAAAATATAAGGCTGCATCAAAATTATTTGACTCATTTTAAGTAATAGAAATGAATGATGGCAGAAAGTGGGAAGGGGATGGGTAAGACTGTAGGGAGGAAAAAGGCCTTATGTATTTATGGGCATATAAAGCAGACATCATATGCCCATATGGAAGTACCTGAAAAAATTCAATTCTATGAACTTTCTTGAGTAATTAAACCTGAATAAGGTAATCAGGTTTAAGTACCCAGTGCTCTGTTATTTCTATAATCTCATCACCACTATCGCACTCCATTATCTGTATACTTGAAGATCTACTGGATATTTTCTAAAAATATAAAGAATAAATTAACTAAACAAACAACGCCAATAGCATAGTCTTAAACAAAAGATCTTGATAAATATTTGTACACTTTTGACATGAATACGTTTCAAAACAGTACCGAGAGCAACAAAGCAATGAAGTCCCTACTAATAGACTGACCTGTTAGAAACCCTGACTTCAGATACAAGGACCGTTAAGGCTTCCCCTTCCAAAGAATGAACCTAGAAAACATCCCAGGTACAATGGACAGCTGGCAGGGTAACCTAGAGATACCACAGTACGTTTGGTGTAACCTACTGATAAGAACCATTTTCTAAACAAATGATTTTCCCCATGTATTAGCATAGGACAAAATTTCTTTAGGAGGTGTTTTTTATATAATAAAACTATTTCAGGATAAATTTACAAGGAAATCAAATACTTGGGTTAAAGGTCTAATAAACATTAAGTATTTTTAATCTTTATAAGGTCAAGAAAATATTTAAATATTATTGACATCATTATTTACTGAATTTCAAATTTAAAAATAAATTATCTGAAAATGGATCCAGCAGAATTTAGAAAAATTATCCAAGAAGAAAATAAATTAAGTACAGAAAGTATTAATAATAAATTAGAAAATCTAAATAAAAAATTGGATGAAGCAATACTTAATAATAATGAACTTTTTCTAGAAGTAAAAGCAGTTGACAAGAGGGTTAACTATCTAGAGAACAAAGATAGAACAAAAAATATAATATTGAGGGGGCTTGTTGAGTCTGAAATTAAAAACCAGAAAAACAACTGGAAATAAAGTAGTAGATATCCTTAATACAACCATGGGAACAGATACTAGCATTCAAAGATATTGATTATATTAAAGAGACTTGGGGGTAATATGGTAAAAATTGGATTCACCAGATATATTGCGAAGTTGGATGTTTTGGCAGCTAGAGGAAAGCTTAGAGATACAAATATTATAATTTTTGAAGATTTAGATGAGAAAGACAGAGAGAACAACAGGAAATTAGTTCCCCTTATGAAAAAAGCTAGGGAATGGGGTAACCATGCCATAATTAAAAACAACAAACTTGTAATAAATAATCAAGTATGGACCCTAGAAGAAGAAAGAGAATTTAGGAAGAAAAGACCTCGATCTAGTAGCAATGCATCTGGATCTGACACATCAGCACCAGAAACATCTGAGCAAAACACCAAAATAAAAAGAAATAAATCAGGAAATGGACAGAGTAGTATGTATAATATTTTTCAAAAGATGATAAGCAACCGAAAAACTCAAACTCAACTAATAAAAACACCAGTGAAATAAATGAAGCTGAGGATACACACAAAATCCAAATGATAGAAACCAGTGAAAATAAAACAAATAAAGAGGAAAACAAAAATATTGTGAAAACTACAGAAATTAAAACAGCATAGCAATTAAAAAATAAATTTATAAAAAGAAATAAACAGAATCACTATTATGACACCAATATTTATACTTTTAATATTCGCACTCTCAGAGAAGATGAAAAAATTCTAGAACTATTGGAAGAGTTGAAAGATGTAAACTGGGATATTCTAGGGCTTTCTGAAGTCAGAAGGAAGGGAGAGGAGCATATATGTCTGAAAGATGGCACCAGTCTTTATTATAACGGTGAAAATAGTAATGGAGGTACTGGCTTTCTTATTAATAAAAATACTGCTCATCAAATTTCAAACTTTAAAACATATTCATCGCGAGTCAGCAAAATTATATGGACACCAGTCAATAAAAGAAAATATGGTAGAATAAAAATTATTCAGATTTATGCCCCTACTATGGGGAATGAGGACCAACTGGTAGAAGAGTTTTATAGCAACTTGCAGAAAGCTTTAGAAGAGGACAGCTGTCGTAATACCATTGTTATGGGAGACTTCAACTCAAAAATAGGACAAGGAAAAGTACCACCATTTGTCGGCCAATTTGGATTAGGTTCAAGAAATACTAGAGGTGATCGTATGATTCAATTTGCGGAAAGCAACGCTCTTTTTGTAAGTGAACACATTTTTTCAAAAAGAATTTAATAAAAAATGGACCTGGGTTAGCCCTGATGGGTCAGTAAAAAATGAAATTGATTATGTTTTAACCAACAAAAAGAATAATGTATCCGATATTGAAACATGTAAACATATTACTTGTGGAAGTGATCATAGACCATTAAAATTTAAATACAGAGTGGAAGGTAGGAAAAGAAAAAAGAAATACAAATACTTTATGAAAAAAAACAGATTGGGAAGAAATAAAAAAGAAAGATTATGAGATAGAAATAGAAGAAAAAATAAGTTACATTGAAAATAAAGAAGATAATATAGAAGATTTATGTCAATCTATAACTGAAGTTTTAACTACAGCTACTACCAATTTAAACAAAGATTTGAAAGAAAAGAAGGAAGAAAATAGGATGCCTGTGAAAAATCAAGAAATTACTTGCCAGAAGAAGACGTTTAAAGAGAGAAGGTAAGGATAAAGTAGAATTTAATATTACATCAAAATTAATAAGACTAAAATTACAAGAATGGTCGGAAAAGAAACTGATTAATAAGTTAGAAAAAGCTATCGATGAAGGAACCTCACTGAAAAAATGTAAAGAGAATATTGGTGTGAAAAAATGGACAGCTATAAGAAATGAAAATAATGAAGTTGTGTATGGAGAAAAAGAAATAATTGAAATAATTACATCATTTTATAAAAATCTGTATAAAAAAGAAAGCAAGATAAATTTAGACACAAATAATGTTAAGAAGAATATTAATACTGAAATAAATGAAGATGATGAATGGAAGATAATGGAAGATGAAGTAGAAAGCGTAGTGAAAAATTTAAAGAACAATAAAGCAGCAGGACCAGACAATATAGTTAATGAACAATTAAAATATGGAGGTAAGAGTTTAATTAATAAATATGTCAATTATTTAATTTATGTATTAAGGAAGGTAAGGTACCCAGAGCATGGTTAGACTCTATAATGATTCTGCTACATAAAAAAGGAGATGCAAAAAATATAAATAACTATAGGCCTATTAACTTGTTAAGTGTTATCTATAAAGTTTTCATGACTGTGATTAATAATAGAATAATGAAAAAAAATAGAAGTGAGTGTGGAACAGGTAGGTTTTAGGAGAAACTTTAGCACTAATGATGGAATACTTGTTTTACAGCAGTTATTAGAAAAATCAAAGGAGTACTCACTGCCTGTAGTACTACTGTTTGTAGATTATAAAAAGCCTTTGACAGTGTTTTTATCAGCAGTATAATAAATATGCTTATTACAAATGGAGTGAAAGAAAAATATCTGAAATTAGTTAGGTACATATATAGTGGAGCTATTATTAAAATAAGGATAGGGAAAGAAGTAAGAGAAGTTGATATAGGTAGAGGGCTGAGGCAAGGCGACGTTCCTTCTGCCTCCTGGTTTATAGGCATATTAGAGTTGGTATTTAGAGTATTAGATTGGTCAAGAAAAGGTATTAACATCAATGGAGAAAGGTTAAAGGTTATTATGTTTGCGGATGATGTATGTTTAGTAGGAAATTCAGTAGGAGAAGTGCAAGAAATGATAGAAGAGCTGGATAGAGAAGGAAAAAAAGTAGGACTAGAAATCAACGTAAACAAAACCAAGCTTATGAAATTAAATTGCGAGTCAAATAATAAAATAAAAATAAATAATACAGAAGTAGAAGAAGTAGAAGAGTTTATATATTTAGGCAGACTACTAGCAAAGAGTGACAATACTGAAAGAGAAGTAAGGAGGAGAATAGCTATTGGTTGGCGTTCCTTTTATACAAATATAAAGATTTATAAGTCGAAAATAGAATTACGAAAGAAATGTAAATTATGGAAAAGTACTGTCCTACCTACTCTTACCTATGGTTGTGAGACTTGGGTCATGTCCCAGAAAATATTAAGTATGTTGCGCGTTACAATGAAGGCTATGGAGAGGAGTATGCTAGGTGTGTCGAGAAAGGATAGGAAGAGGAATGAGTGGATTACAAGTATGACTGGGTTAGAGGATATAGGCAAGGTAGTGATGGCTAGAAAATGGAAATGGGTTGGACATCTAATCAGAGTAAAAGATGGTAGATGGTCAAGGAAAATATTAGATTGGTATCCCAGAGAAAGAGTAAGAAATAGAGGAAGGCCACAAAGGAGATGGGAACAGGAGATGAGATTAGTATGTGGTGGAGTTACGTGGAAACGTGTAGCTCAAGATAGATGTGAATGGAAAAGGATGGGTCTTGTGTATAATAATGTCTGGTTACCTAAANACTTTTACTATGGTTGTGAGACTTGGGTCATGTTCCAGAAAATTTAAGCATGTCGCGTTACAATGAAGGGCTATGGAGAGGAGTATGCTAGGTGTGTCGAAGAAAGGATAGGAAGAGGAATGAGTGGATTACAAGTATGACTGGGTTAGAGGATATAGGCAACAGGTAGTGATGGCTGAAAATGGAAATGGGTTGGACATCTAATAGAGTAAAAGATGGTAGACTGGTTCAAGGAAAATATAGATTGGTATCCCAGAGAAAGAGTAAGAAATAGCAGGAAGGCCAAGGAGATGGGAACAGGAAGATGAGAATTAGTATGTGGTTGGGAGTACGTGGAAAACGTGTAGGCTCAAGATAGATGTGAATGGAAAAGGATGGGTTCCTTAGTGTATAATAATGTCTGGTTCCTAAATAGGTCTTATAATTAATTTTTTGCATGAAAATTTTAAAACAAATAACAAACTAATAAATTAAAATAAATAAATATTAAAGAAAACAAAAAAGTAGAAATTTGGCAAATAAAATAAATTAATAAATTAAATAGATCAAGACTAAAAAGAAAATAAATAAATGATAAGTATATATTATTAATATTTAGTAAGAATAAAAATAACAATAAAGTTTATAATTGTTTGTGATTGAGAATTGCATGTATTGTAAATTAATTAATAAAAAGTAAATAAGTTAACATATGTGCATGCAATTCTTAAAGCCTACTGGGCAACACAGTCCATCGACTGATTGTGGCATGTTATAATTGGGTTACTTATTATGTATTGTTTTTGTATTAATCTCTAAAAAAAAGCAATAAATGGTTATTCTATTCTATTCTATTCTGTTTTACATATAATTTATTGTATTTACACTTGAAAATGTTATGAAATCGAAAGTTTAGACCATCTTATTTACGTTAGGCAAAGAAAACAAGTGTGGTTTTGTTGATTTTTCCGAATAAAATACGGTAGTGAATGTGACCCTTTTTTTGTGCATATTTGGACTCTCCGTCTTCTTTGACTTTTTTTAATATAAATTAATATATTTAACTCTTTGAAATGTTTATGAAATCGAAAGTTGGACATCTCATATTATCGAAAAGAAACAAAATCAGTGAGGTTTATAGATTTTTCTGAAATAAATACGGTAGTAAAATCTTTAAACCGATTTTATATGAGTCGACTCAACAGATAATCGACTCAAGTCGATAGTTGATTCAAATCAGTTGATCTGATTGAAGTCGATTCTGTTCAATTCAACTTGATTCAACTCAAATAACTAAAAGCTGAAGCAATAAGTAAATTTAATTTGACATGAGTGGGTACAAGCTGACGTAGGTCATTTTAAATCAAAACTAGTCAAATGATTAACTTCGGCCAACTAAAATTATTTATTCAAGTTAACTTGATTAAAATAGAAATATACATTCTAATAAAATGTAAAAACTAAAAACAAGCATAACTTGAGTTATTTAAATCAGATTTAAGCCCATATGAATCACCTAAAATGTCTACTTCACTGAGTCCCCGATAAGGGTCCACCCTGGCTCCTATATGACAAACCTCCTAAATTGGTGTAGGTCGTAGAGAAATTAGAATAAACTAAAAGATATCAATTTTACTAAATTTTAATTATAATATAAACTTTTAACAATGAAAGAAAAGTTTAATACAGTTTAAATCCTAATTAAGAATAAAATATTTGACCTACAGTCGCATGAAGGTTGCCGACAGATGCTCCATGAAGGCTCACCGTGATGGCATACGCTCGCAGTTTGTTATGAGTCATAAAGTTTGACATTACAATATCATTTTAATGAACATAGATAATTTGTAGCATTGCATTTTTGCAAGTTACGTTTCTAGGTGTTCTCTCGCACAGTTATATTGTGGGAGTATTCATGTTTTTCAAAACTCAGTAGTATCAAATGATACATGTTTTGTGCCAAAGCATGATGGTGTAAGAGAGCAACGCTCATCTCTAGTAAATACTTACATTATATTCTTTGAATTTTAATCAAAGGTTACAGTGAGTTCAGGCTCCGTCGGCACCCTGATGAGTACACATACGAAACGTGGGGCATGACATTATGTAGAGCCATCAATGAAGACAAATGTCAAATGATGGAACAAATCCCAGGTGTAGTATTGCATTTTGCTTGTTATATTTCCTAGGTGTCTCTCACACAGTTATATATTGACAGATATTTGGTTTTTAACATAAATTGAGTTAATGACATGACATCTTACAACAGTAATTATTTATGCATGAAGTTGATTCAACTTGTGCCAATGTCTCCATGCATCCTTTACCAGTGAACAAAAATCTAGCATGCACGTCTTCTAGATTATAAAAATGAATAGAAGGTGTTGACATTTCACTTAAATTATGCACGGCATCAATGCACAGAAGTGACTTGAGCAACTTATCAACAAAGTTACTAATATTCCGTACCACAAATGCTGATATACATACTTCTTTCAGTATAAACAAATTACCTTTGTCGTTGAAACCAATAATATACGATGTTATCTAAATAAGAAGTCAAAAATAGTACAAAAACACCAGAAACAAACGAGTGCAAAATGTAAACAAAAACATTAGATTTTACTACCGTATTTATTTCAGAAAAATCTATAAACCACACTGATTTTGTTTCTTTTCGATAGTATAGATGTCCAAATTTCGATTTCATAACATTTCAAGAGTTAAATAATATTAATTATATTAAAAAAAGTCAAAAAACGGAGAGTCCAAAATGCACAAAAAAAGGTCACATTTCACTACCGTATTTTATTCGGAAAAATCGAACAAACCACACTTGTTTTCTTTTCTAACGTAAATATAGATGTCGAACTTTCGATTTCATAACATTTCAAGAGTTAAATACAATAAATTATATTAAAAAACACCTCCTAAAAATTTTGTCCTATGCTAATACATGGGGAAAATCATTTGTTTAGAAAATGGTTCTTATCAGTAGGTTACACCAAAACGTACTGTGGTTATCTCTAGGTTACCCTTGTCCAGCTGTCCATTGTACCTGGGATGTTTTCTAGGGTTCATTCTTTGGAAGGGGAAGCCTTAACGGTCCTTGTATCTGAAGTCAGGGTTTCTAACAGGTCAGTCTATTAGTAGGGACTTCATTGCTTTGTTGCTCTCGGTACTGTTTTGAAACGTATTCATGTCAAAAGTGTACAAATATTTATCAAGATCTTTTGTTTAAGACTATGCTATTGGCGTTGTTTGTTTAGTTAATTTATTCTTTATATTTTTAGAAAATATCCAAGTAGATCTTCAAGTATACAGATAATGGAGTGCGATAGTGGTGATGAGATTATAGAAATAACAGAGCACTGGGCGGGAGTTATAAAGACAGGTCAGTATGCGAAGTCTACTAATTTTACAGGTGGTTGGGATTTTTTTCTCTTTTTATTTAAGTGAGGTTGGCAGCGGCTTCTCTGATTGGTAAATCCCCAAATACTTATGACCTTGGAATTTTTAAACTAAACAATAGACTGTAGTGTTTAGATTAGGCTGAAATTTTTTTACACATGTACTGCTATGAAACAACTTTTCTATTAACAATAAATACTATTGAAAGTGAAACTTGTAGAATTGTGGAAGATATTTCTAAAAGCCTTATACCATCTGTTGTTTTTGTGACACCATGGGGTCATATTAGCATTTCCCCAGACTCAAATCTCAGTCTACTAATCCACCTTGAGTTTGTACATACCCAATCATCTATAGGAAATCATCTATACGTAGTGGGTAGATCTAGCTCAACCAGACATTATCCAAACTCACTGCTTAGGCTAGTGTCGCAACTACCTCACAGTGTGCCTACAGTCTATTGTTTAGTTTAAAAATCTTGACAGGTCAGTTTAGACACCACTGATTCTTAAGAAAAAAAAAATCCCTGCAAGAAGGGAGCGGGAAAACTATGTAAACAAATCAAGTTATTTTACCCGTATTTTCTTGGCGATGTTTTTTTACATTTCTTTTGTGTAGTTTTATTTTAAAATTACATTGTTTAGATTAATTTCAAAACGATGTAATCAAAAGAAGAAGCACAAACAAAGTGAACGATTGCCGGGAAGATGGTTTTTTTCTACGGCGATTATTGTGGTAGGGATTTTTTTTCTCTTTTTAAGTAAGTGAGAGGTTGGCAGCGGCTTCTCTGATTGGTCAATCCCCAATATACTTATGACCTTGGAGATTTTTAAACTAAACGATAGACTGTAGGCGGCAGATATTAAGATAGGTCAGTAACCTAAGCTCACTGCTCTGGCTAGCGCCGACTGCCAGTCCACAGTGTGCTAAGGTCATCTATTCTTACTAGCTCCTCTGATCACATTAGTCTTCACTGGCCTCGTTGAATTCAAGACCTCCCAAGTGTATGGTACAAAGGATAACCTCCCCCTGCTGGACTTGAACTCTCAACCTCCAGGTGGAAAGGCGAGTGCTTTACCACTGAGCTACCGGACTCAGTTACCATCTGTTGTTCGTCTGTCTAATTTTGCATCCGCAGAACTACAATTCATATGAGTGCCACCCTTGAGTTTACATTATTATTATAAAACTCTATATAAAGAGGATAAGGGTCTATTTTACATGGTGCCATTATTTTAAGGATATATTTCTTAACAAAGTTGATACGTATCTATGTAAAATATTATACTTTCAGTATGACTGTTTAAACAAATAGTTTTATTTCTATAATATACAAAATGTACATAGAATCGTCTTAATAATTTAATAACTAATAAATCTAGTAAATAACAATAAAACACATAAATGAAAGCATGCCATAGAGCTAATTAATAAAATGAATAAATAAAAATATTTAATTTAATTAATTGATAAACAAATTCTACTTTTATTTTTTGACAGCACATCTGGTATAAAACTCTTGAATACTATAGATAGTTTCTTCTAAAAGAAAGTCTTTTAGAGTTTTTAAAAATATTTTTGGCTCATGCCTAAGTTCTTTTATTGGCTAATTAAATGCTTTCTAAAATCGAAACAAAACTAAAAAGAAAACTCAGTCTCCTCAATAACATTTATTTATATCAGAGCCACTTTCAACCTTAAGAGGTCATCCTCGGTGATTTAAATCATATTTAACATTATCCATTAAGCCGAGTTTCATTGTCAAAGACACAATCAAGACAACATTTAGGTTATGGCGATATGATTGGCAGGTTACAAAGCCTATTGTTTGTGGAAAATATATGTCATCAACTAAATCTAATGAATAATCAAAGTATTCAAATTAGAAAAAAACTTTTGAACAATAATAGTCATATAAGGACGTCAATAGTCCTGAGAAAACGATATAGCCATATTCTATGTGTTTTAAAACTTAAAAATACTCTTATGCTATAGTTTAACTAAAAAAAGATAACTATTAAAACTAAGTTATTGTTTGTAGAAATGGAAGAAGAAGTGACTAAAGGTAGATATATTAAAGAAGAATTGTTATCAGCTGAAGAAGATATGAATATCAAAGAAGAATTATTATCAGCAGAAGAAGATAATGATGATGAAAAGGAATTGTTACCTACAGGAGACAAATATATGGATTTGAAAGAAGAGTTTTTATCTAAAGATGAAGGTATTAAAGAAGAATTGTTATCAGCTGAAGAAGATATGAATATCAAAGAAGAATTATTATCAGCAGAAGAAGATAATGATGAAAAGGAATTGTTACCTGCAGGAGACAAATATATGGATTTGAAAGAAGAGTTTTTATCTAAAGACGAAGGTATTAAAGAAGAATTGTTGGCAGTAGAGAAAGAGAGATAATAAAATTCTGGCGCGGTGGTCCGCATGTCGGGCGAATTTCCTTTGGATGCGTGTTTCCGTGCTTAACAACAATCCTGGTTGGAATGATAATTTTTTATAGTTTCTCACATTATATCAGTTTACAACTACTTAATAAATAATTCCGGCGCGGTGGTCCACTGTCGGGCGAATTTAATTTAGAATGCGTGTTTACGTGCTAAACAACCCATTTCTTGCTTATGCAAGAACCATGCCCATTGCGTGGTTCCGGTTCATGCTTTAGAAACTAAGCAGTTACTCAATTGTCAAGCACTGCTCGTAACTCATTTTTTAAAAATGAGTTACGCATTTCCGCAAAGGAAATGCGCTAAAACCTTTAAAGATAACTGACTAAGCTTAAAATAAGTAACTAGGCTTTAAACTAGTGCGTACTTCTAATTTTAGAGGCATAGTTTTGTACAAAAACTGGATGATTATGCGCATTTCCTTTGGAAAATACAGACAAAATGAGTTACGAGCAGTGCTTGACAATTAAGTAACTGCTTAGGTTCTAAAGCATGAACCGGAACCACGCAATGGGCATGGTTCTTGCATAAGCAAGAAATGGGTTGTTTAGCACGTAAACACGCATTCTAAATTAAATTCGCCCGACAGCGGACCACCACGCCGGAATTATTTATTAAGTAGTTGTAAACTTATATAATGTGAGAAACTATAAAAATTATCATTCCAACCAGGATGTGTTAAGCACGGAAACACGCATCCAAAGGAAATTCGCCGACATGCGGACCACCGCACCAGAATTATTTTCTAGATGTAATCTTATATTAGGTAAAAAAAACGATAAATAATTATTGTCCCTACTAGGATTTGAACCCAGGTACCCTGAGTTTGAGTGGTTGTATTGACTCTGGACCACTGGCATTCAACTCAGAGGCCCGAAAACATTGAAAACGACACCCTACTCGAAATTTAATTTTCAAAGACCGTAATTTTGGTTATCTAAAATTCTTGTGGTTTTTTCGATTTTTTTGTCACTTAGAGTGGTCGCATCGACTTCGGACCGGTTTCATTTGATTCAGCAGCTCAAAAACATAAATATTGACCGTTTTCGCGGCAAAAAATATTAACCCTGAATTTTGCCGATTTTTTCAAACTTTTGCTGACTCAGCAAACCGGGTTAATGAGGTCACAAAAACCTGGTTTCAATAGGGTTCGTGTCTCTCGAAGGTTGATTTTGTACCAAGTTTGGTTTAAAAATATTAATCCATTCGAAGATAGAGTGTTACAAGAAAGTGTCTAGAAAAATAAATAAATAAATAAATAGATATATATATATATATATATAATATATATATATATATATATATATATATATATATATATATAAAGTTTCGCAAAACGTATTTTTTCGTCATTAGGGACCTCTGAAACGGATTTGTGTCGTGGTTTCTAGGTTCGAATTCGCCATGAAGCCTATCCCATTAGTTGAATATCCAAAGGAAATTCGCTAAAAGTGAGTATTCCTTGTAAATATATTAATAGGCGAATTTCCAAAGGAAATTTGCTAAAAAAGGTCTAACTGAACGACGAAGAGACCTGAAAAAATGACACACGTCATTATTATATATATATATATATATATATATATATATATATATATAATATATATATATATATATATATATATAATTTTTTATATATGTGTGTGTGTGTGTGTGTGTGTGTGTGTGTTGGTAATATAATTGGCGGGTTAGAATCCTATACTTTCAAAAAAAAATCTGCGTTAGTACCCTTACTTTTACTAATTTTTAGAAAAATTTTAGTATCAACAAATTAGTCACAATAACCAGGTTTTAAACCAAGTTCTTGTCTTTCTTTGTGTTGATGTAAATGTAGACAAAGCTTCTTAAACTAGCATAGAGAAACTTAAAAGTTAATATTTGACTGTCTTCATTGTCCTTATCTCAGAAATAACTCTATAAATGTCATTAGATGTCTTGTGACTGACTAACTTACAATGATTTATTATTTTATTGTTTTGTAGGTAAAGATGAAGTGGACAATAATGTGGCTAACAACAGTTTTTCTTGCCAGTTAAAGAAAAATATTTCACCGAGACAAGCAGACCATAGGAATGATAAATCGTATGCCTGCCCTCTTTTTGATTATGTGGCAGGAAGAAAGGATTATTTAAAAGACCATATAGTAAGATGGCACGAGCCAGAGAGACTGTTGCAGTGCAATCAGTGCGAGTTTAGAGCTCCAAATATTTATCATATAAATAGGCATATCAAAGTAGTACACTTAAAGGAAAAACATTTTACGTGCAATTTGTGTGAGTATGCGACATCAAGTAAACGATACTTAAAAGATCATAAGGCCAAATATCACGAGACATAATCTATTGCAATGCAAGCAGTGCCAGTATACAACTCCTAGCAAGACATTATTAAATAGACATATTAAAGTACTCCATAGAAAGGAAAAGGGTTTTGCCTGCCATATATGTGACTATACAGTAGGCGATAGGAATAGCTTAAAAAATCATATAGTAAAAACGCACGAGACAGATAGATTGTTGCACTGTGCTTTGTGCATGTTTAAAACTTCCTTTAAAAACATTTTAATTAAACACATCAAAGCAGTGCATATGAATGAGAAGCCTTATACCTGCCATCTGTGTGAGTATGCGGTAGCAACTAAAGCATCCTTAAAATTTCATATAGTGAAAAACCATGAGACAGAAAAAATGTTGCAATGTGACCTGTGCCAGTATAAAACACCTCGCATGTTTTCTTTAAATTATCATGTTAAAAAAGTTCACACACACTCTCTTAAACATACTAAGGGAATAATTTTTACCTGCCATTTGTGTGATTATAAAGCAAAAACTAAACGAACTTTAGGAAGCCATATTATAAAAGTGCATGAGACAGATAAACTCATGAAATGCACTCTATGTCAGTATAAAACTCCTCTCAAGAATTTCTTAGATAGCCATATCAAAATAGTACACATTAAGGAAAAGCCTTTTACATGCCATCTGTGTGACTATGCAGCAAGTAGAAAGCAAGTTCTAAATGAGCATATAGTGAAACGCCATGAAACAGATAGACTGTTTCAGTGTGATCTATGTCAGTATAAAACTCCTCACAAGAATTTCTTAGATAGGCATATAAAAGTAGTACACAATAAGGAAAAGCCTTATACATGTCATCTGTGTGAGTATGCGACAGCATGTAAAAAAAACTTAAAATTTCATATAGTGAAACACCATGAGACAGAAAAAATGTTGCAATGTAACCTGTGCCAGTATAAAACACCTCGCATGGTTGCTTTAAATTATCATGTTAAAAAAGTTCACACTAAGGAAATACTTTTTACCTGCCATTTGTGCGACTATAAAGCAGAATGTAAACGAACTTTAGAAAGCCATATTATAAAAGTGCATGAGACAGATAAACTCATGAAATGCACTCTATGTCAGTATAAAACTCCTTACAAGAATTTTTTAGATAGCCATATCAAAATAGTACACAATAAGGAAAAGCCTTTTACATGCCATCTGTGTGAGTATGCAGCAGGTAGAAAGCAATCCCTAAAGAACCATATAGTGAAACACCATGAAGATAGGCGGCTTCAGTGCGGTCTATGCCAGTATAAAACTTTTCGCAAGACTCTCTTAAATAAGCATATCAAAAAAGTGCACGATAAGGAAAAGCCAATCTGTGTGCCATAAAACTTCTCACTAGAATTTCTTAGATAGCCATATCAAAAAAGTGCACACACAATAAGGAATAGTTATTTATGTACCAAGGGAAGAAACAGAGTTATTGTAAGAGGGGACCATTATGTTTAAACCCAGAGGTGTAGTCGAGAGTTTTATAGCGATGGTTCCTAAGCCAGAGCTGACATATTATTAAATGTCACAAACAGATAGAATGTTCAAGTACACTCTATGTCAGTTTAAAACTCCTCGCAATTTTTATTTAAAAAGACATATCAAATTAGTTCACAATAAGGAATGGTCTTTCACTTGCAAACTATCTGATTATGTGACAGCTATTAAACGAAGCTTAAGAAAGTATATTATTAAATATCACGGTACAGATTTACCGTTGAAATGTAACCATGCCTCTCTAAAACTCCTCACAAATCATTCATAAAAGGGCAGTGCATAAATAAATGAATAAGAATTTATTGAAAACATCAATTTAAAAGTAATAGATCTAAGAGTAAATTTTATAATTGATTAATTTTAATTGTGCTGTTGCTGAGGCACCCCTTATGGAGTTTCTAAATTACTTTCATTATCTTTTAGTTTAATGATACATTTACTCTTTATACAATGAATTATCTAAAGGGATACACATGTACCTAATTTCAACTCGATAGAATTATTTTCTGATTTATCACAATATTTTAAAAATGTATAGAAGTCAATTGATAAAAATTGAACTAATGCCAATAGTCAAATGAAGCGAAGCTCGCATGTTGGTCTCACATATGACTAAATGCATGACAAAGCTCACATATGACTGAATGCATGACAAAGCTCACATGTTGGTCTCACATATGACTGAATGCATGACAAAGCTCACATGTTGGTCCCCCATATGACTGAATGCATGACAAATCTCAAACACTTACAAATGTTTCAGTGTTTTCTAAATTATTGTGGGCTTTTTTTTTTAATGTAAGTGAATACAGGCTAGCGGCCCACAGAATACACAGTCAATAGATTTAACTTAGATTAATCAAATATTCTATTAATGCAGCTTAAATCTAGACTCTTCTTGATTGAAGAAAGAGACTGCTTCTCATTGAAAAGATCCACTTGCTAGATTGATGGTGCTGTCTTGTCCATTGAAGGTTCTGTGGAAATCTTGATGAAAGACTTGTTTCATCCTGGTACAAAAATTCCTGGGTTAATGACATCATACAACAAATATTTTCCAGGCAGCACAACTAGACCTAAAGATTGATTTTTGCTCTAAGTTACAGGTCTCTAGCATTGATACCCTGAAAGATATAATGATAACAGACATATTTTTAAAAACCACTTTGGAGGTCTTAAAAACACCTGAAACGGATAATTAATGTAACATCCCCGTTTCAGATTTTTTTTGGCAAAAAATATTTTTACTGTATACCTAGGGTATAAATGTGGAAAAGTAAAAATTTAAAACTATTTCATGTACATATTTTTTACTCAACATCTTTGTAATTTTTTCTGAGACAATGTAGTAAATTGTGTTTGTATATATTTTTTAATAAAAAATTATATTTTAGTCTCAAAAGGTATTTTTATTAGTGATAAATATTCATAACAAAATAGTATCTTACCAAACACCACTCATGTGGTCAAATACTCCCCGCCAAGTCTTTGGTCCAAAAAAGTAGGGAAATCAACTTTTCTGTCCCGCAAAGTCATGTCCGTATTGGGTGGAGACTGTCATAGGCGTTTCAAAGTGAAGTTGCTAGGTTGGCAATAGTTAAGGGCCCTATTTACATTGAGAGGCAATCATCGGCTTATCCTAGGCGGCAAGCCAGCGGTGTGAACGAGTTTTATATTTTCTTTTGCTATATTTTGAAATATCAAAAAATTCAGGTGTTTGTGGAGATTAATCATAACAGATTTTAGCATTTGTCGTAATTGCAGCAGTTTTACTTACCTGCATAGATCCAGGAGTATACAAAAGAAATGAATGAATAAATGAAACGATAAGGGTACGATATAATCAGGTACTATACCCTATATACTCTTGCAAACACTACCTCTAAAGGTGATTCACTTTTCTGGCACGCCAAATCAATAAATTTGGGATTTATTGATACACAAAAAAATCCTTGCCTTTTTATGTTAAAAAGGCATCAGAAAAAATACGTAAATCAAGTAGTTCATTAGAGTTAGTTCAATGTCAGACTGGTTGGAAAAAATTTAGTCAAATTTAGAGTTGTAACAACATTACGCGGTAGTTACAGTAACTAGTAGTTAGTAACAATAGTTGTGAGAAATTTAAATTAGGGGTAATGTCAACCTATCTCCTTATTCTTGTGACAACTTTAAGCAGTTAAGTTGTGACAACTCCATCTATTACACTCCCGACTCTGTTGACGTTGTATCAACTACTATTGGATTGCCACAAACATAAAAATATACGTTATAACAATCGATTCAGGGTAACTTCAACTCTATTACATTTAATGCAACTCCAGATAGGTTTTCGCTAACCCGCATAGAGTTAATGTCACTCAATACGACTTCCAAATTGCAGTAGTCATGACAACTTTAACGCTTAGGTTGCGCTAACGTTTGACCAAAAGTAATTACAACCCTCAAAAGTTGTTACTACGCCAATAGCGTCATACTAATGCTAATTTTGAGTTATAACAATAATTAGGGGAAAAACACTTTAATTTAATTTAAACACTAAATTGAGTATATAAGTGTGGTTAACCACAATATATTTCCACTGGACGAGGTGTGGACACTCTTATAATGTTTTTTTACTGTTTGTACTATAGTACGACACACGGCTAAAATCAATTGACAGCGCGCCAAAAATCTGTGAGGGAAAGAATTCTATTGGTTCAGACCGACCCCGCTCTTTCCCCCTCCACCTCATGCCAACCTCGGTATAAAAAAATACCTTTTTCGTAAATAAAATCATAAAAATGCAACACTGGTTGTAAATATTTGAAACCTCGCGTCGCTTTTATCGTGCTCATTGATCTGTTTGATTTCGTTTCGTTTCATTCCAATCTGTTCAATTCATTCAATTATTGCGAAGTTGTAATATGATCTGAGTGCCTATATTTGACGCATGGACATTGACGAATTCTTCAAGCATTTCTTGCTATTTGAGTACAGCGCAGGTTCTGTGCTCGGTCAACCAAAAGACAGCATTTTTTTTTGAAAATGCCATGTCTTTCAATAGATGACAGTCTTGACTTTTTTAAGTCTTGAATGCATATTGTGTCATATTATTTTTATAATATGAAACACTACGCATTCAATTATACAAACTTGACCCAAAAAAGCAGTTTGTTTTGGAAAAAAGTAATTATAGCTGACAATTTATTTAAATCGTCAAACTTTTATCAAAGAACTATTATGATCCATAGCATTACGTAATTAACAACTTTAACTCCACTTAATTCATACTTCCCAAACAAATTTAAAGCAACACTTAGTTGGATTTTTATAAGATACAACAATATTCCTTCTTAAAAAGTAAATAAATAATTTTTAAAAATAAAAAAATACGATATCAAATAATAAAAACAAATAATAAAAGTCAAAACATAACCTTACTTTCAGTGTTGCCAGAGTAGGGATTTTTTTTGTTACATAAAAGAAGGGATTTTTTTATTAAAAAAAGAGGGTTGAAAGCATTGAGATTTTGGCGGGGTGTCAATTGATTTTAGCCGTGTGTCGTATTATAAATATCAAGTCTGTAGGTACAGCAATTTGGATTGAGTTGTAGTTTTTATCCTGGATATGCTCTGTTTAGTAGTTCTTGCATTCAGTAGTTTTTCTGTTCAGTGTTTTAGGCAGTCCCCATTTTAGTTAAGTAGAATGACATTGAATTAATTAAACCAAATAAAGTAAAGTAGTATTTTTTTTATAAAAAATATAAACAAAAGTGAAAGTAAAAATTGTAGTGTATGTGTTGTGTATTCAAACCTGGATTAGTTTATGACAGATAAACAAGTTTGATTTAGAAATGTCAAATTTTGATATAATTATTAATTTATTATAAAATAGAATTCAATGTTACTTTTCTGTTGAGTTTAATGACTAGTAGAGTATAAGTCTATGAATACTGAACAGTATATATAAAATAGGACTAATAAAGACGTTTATCTATAAAATAATTCTAAATAATAAGTTAAATCTAAATAAAGATCGATATTTTCTTAGGGAATATTTATTTGTTTAGGTTGGCTACTCTTAAAAATCAACATGATTTGCAATTATTCGTCTCTGTTTTGTGTTCTACTTAGTATTTTGAATATTTTTAAAAACATGAATTATTATTTTCTTATTTTGTGTGCGTTGTAACTATAACTGCTCTAACCTACTAATTAGTGTTTTTATTAAACGATGCGAATGCTAAAAAGAAAAACAGAAAAAGAAAATACACTGCTTTCATGAGAAGGCGAAGAACCAATATCATAAGCAGCGTTTATTACAGCGAACCGCGACTTAAATTTGAGCTAAAAAATAACTTATTTTACCAATAAAGTTTCGACAGCAGACAGGATAATGATGCTAAATCAATATTTTGATTAAATATCATAAGGAAAAGGTAAATAAATTCATGCTTACTAAATAACCAAAGAAATTGAAAGCAATAATAATTATTAAAATAATCGATAAGTGTCTTCAAGACACATCATCGGTGTTCAACCTACAAATAATTGGTGTCAATAACGGTGTTCAACACCGGGTTGAACCCCCGTCCACACGGAGTAAAAACGGTGTCCAGGATTTAGCCTGGTGTTCAACACATCGTATAGACGAGGTAATACAGATATATTACTAGAGGGGGCATATCCAATCTCATTACATTGATAGGCCTGAAACACCTTTGAGGGGCTCTGTGAAACCTCATTGAAACCTCTTTCAAGAGTGAGTTAAGGTTATAATAAAACAATTGTTTTCGGCTTCCCGCTTATTGTTTGTGTTTAGATTTGTATTCTTAACATCCTCCTATATAAGTTATTGTAATTTTGTACTGATTATTTGATTGTATTTATAAGCAAAGGTGAGTCAGGTTACTTTCTTGATGTTTCAAAATTTATCCTATAGGGCCCCTCTAGTAATAATTACCTCGTTCACACGAGGTGTTGAATACTTGATTGAACACCTATAATTGTTTTGCAAAAACGAATTATACCGAAGAAACAAATTACCGAGTTTTGCAAAACTCGGTAGTATCAAATGATATATGTTTTGCTTGCCATGCATAATGGCGGTATGAGAGCACCTCTCGTCTCTGGTAAATACTTCACATTATATTCTTCGGAATTAATTGAAGGTCAGAGTGAGTTCAGGCTCTGTCGGCGCCCTGATGAGTTAGACGTAACGAAACAGAGTGGGACATGACATTATGTCGAGCCATCAATGATGACGAATGTCGAATGATGGAACAGTTCCCAGATGTAGCATTGCATTTGCTTGATACATTTCCTAGGTGTCTCTCGCACAATTATATTGTGTGAAGTAAATACATACCTCTAGGATAAAAAACATTCGCGATTCAAAAAGATAGTTGTCAGGTTGGCAATACTAATAGCGAGAACGAAAGGGCGATCAAGGTAGAGATATATACTAGAGAGGGCAAAGCCTATCTCAATATGAGATAGGCTTTCAATGGCGATTTAGCTTCTTCTTAAATATTACATTTAAGCCTTAAATATTTCTCCTATATGATTGTTATATCATATTTGATTGTTGAGCTACCCAAAAAAGTGAATTGTGCCATGGTTTTAATGTTGACTTCAGTGATAGAGTTAAGTTCCAGAAGGAAATATAAAAATGATTTACAAGGCAGTTATCTGACCCTAAGGGTCACGCAGGGTTTATAAAACCCTAAGGATAGCAAACCAGTGAAAACCCTTAAAACTAAATCATACACTTACTTGACTTGTCCCTTCGTCTGGTAAATTACTTTATGACCCTAATACTTTCAAAATCTAAAGTTGAAAATGAGAATTCTCCATTTTCCTGATCAAGTAGTGATGAAATAGTTGAGCTCATTTCTACTAATTTAATTCTTGTACAAATTACACAAGATTCAAGCTTATTCCACAATATTCAAGCTTATTCCACAATATTTAAGCTTATTCCACAATATTAAAGCTTCAATAAATAATAAATAATTGAAAAACATTCGCGATTCAAAATGATTATTGTCACTTATCATTCAATAAATAATTGAATTCAATAAAATAAAATGCCCGTTTTAGGGCATTTTGGGCCATCAGGGTATTTGAATGAATGAATGAATGAATGAATGAATGAATGAATGAATGAACCGTTTATTAGATCAATACAATAAAACATATAAATTAAAAATAAAATCTGAATCTTTAATCTAAATCAGATAAAGCTGCGGTATTTGTCTATAAGACATTACTTATAAACACTATTATAAATTATCTTAGAAATAATTTTAGTTATTTTAATGTATATATTATAGTTACATTTTATCTTTTTTAAATTATTGATTTTTTATTCATGTTATTTTAAATCTTATCTATTTATTATGTATTTCTATTTATTTGTGATATATTCATATTTTTATTTCTATTTATTTTATATCTTATTTATTTATTATTTATTCATACTTTTATTCCTATTTATTTCCTATTCACTTTACTAAATATAAATATTTATCCTCATAGTATTTATACACAATTATACATACACACACACATACATATATATTTTTAAAGTTAAATACAAAATAAAAATTTTCTATTTCCTTAGTTTCTATTTTTTACTTGAAGTTTTATTAAACTAATATGTTAAATTTTAATTCTCTTATTAGAATAAGTTGATATTGAGGTTTTGTGGGGTTATTTTTGTTTTACTGAAATATTTTTTAAATTATTATTTGTTTTTGATTTTAAGTTATTAAGTATTATTTCTTTCTTCTTGAATTAAATTCTTAATCATTAAATTGAAGTTGACATTAGTTAAATCTTGGAGAAGTTGTTGTCCATTAGTTATACTATTCCCATCTATATGAAAAATCCCTCTGTCTTCTTTCCAAATGAAACTCTTTCCTTCGACTATTAACTCATCTCTTTTCAGAGAAGTCTTTATTCCAGGGTTCTTACTATTTATTTCTTTTTTTTATTTCTACCATTTTTGACAGTTTTCTTCTAGTTGATGGAATAAGGTCCCTCTGGATAACAATTTTTGAGCCTTTGAGTTTCTTGCAGTTCTTTAAAATGGTTTCTACATCTTGTCTGTTATTTAAAAAGATTTTTAAAGGTTGTTTTTTCTTGGAATTATTCAAATTTTTATTGGGGAGGGAGATTTTCTTTACTGAAATATCAGTTTTAATTTCCAATGTTTCTTTTATAAGTTGTTGAAATTGACTCTCAGTATTTTCATTATGGAAGGGAAAGCCATACAAAATTAAGTTTTTGTCTAATTGATTATTTTTCAACACCTCTATTTCCCTATCTTGATAGTCCAACCTATCCTTCATCTGATCCAATTCGTTTCTTAACTGCATATTGTCTTGTATTAATTTATTAATTGTTGCTTGAAGTAGCTTCAGTTCTTCTGATGTTGCTAAATTCTTATCATCCAATAATTTACTAAATGCTTCTATAAATGATTCTTTGCTCATGGTAATTATGGTTTCTTTATTTTCATTGTTATCAGATTTTACACATCTTTTTGGAGCCATTTTTGATTTAAGTAGAATAAGAAAGACCAAACTGTGATGTGACTGCTATCTGTTGTATTTCTCCTGAAGTAAATATAAATAAATAAAGAGTTAAGGAGACCAGTAGGGTGGGAGAAATAGCAATGTATTTCAAGGTCAAATTTACACACTAGATGTCTGTGTGACTATATAATGTTTACCTTTTAAGAGAGCAAAGATCAGAATTGTCCAAGAAAATTTAACTTATGAAATAAAACCAACTTTAAATAAATGCAATTTTTACTTACAAATTAGTTATTATTTTAAATTTTTAACTTATTAGTCATTTAGAATAGTAATTAACACATCACTTGTCAAAATTTCACCACATAACTACTATTGTAACTAAGTAAAACAAACTAAAAACTGGGAGCCTGATGTTCACATGACCAGAGCCAAACTCAATCCCCATCAGGGTATTTACCCTGCGAAAAACCTACCTCAGTTGGTATGCATCTACTATCATCTAAGAATTAATTAAAATTGGCGAAATATTTTAAATACAAATACTATTCATATAATTTTAAGGCATAGCCCGGGCTGCGAACCCCGGACCTCCGGTATTGAAATCGAGTGCCTATACGATCACGGCTACGGAGGCAAATTCTATACTATACTATTATATATAATTATAGTATAATATACATACATACATATACATACATTATATATATATATATATATATATTATATATATATATATATATATATATATATATATATATATATATGTATGTATTAACTCTAATGTTTGACATATTGTGGTATAGTTATATTATAATGTAATAACTATACTATAATATATCAATAGTTATAATATAATATATTAAGATAGTGGTAGCGAAGGTGGTTAGGTATATATATATATATATTATATTATATAATATATATATAATATATATATATATATATATTATATATTATATATATTTATATATATATTATATATATATATATATATATATATATATATATATATTATATATATATATTATATATATAACTTGAATTAAGCATTTTTCCAAATGATTCCTTTATTTCAATTTTAATTTTTTTTATTAGGGCTTATCTAAATGTACAAAGGCTCTATGGTATTGAGTGAAGAGAGATAGACAACCAATGGAGTTAGAGCGAAAATAGATGTGGTTTTATTCCTTGATTGATGCTTTCTATAAAAATTAAATTTAATACCCAGTACATTTATTTCCTCTCCTGTCAGTCCCCCAGGCTATTGTGCGGAATCTATCTTTTGTTAGAATTTTTTTATTTAGACTTATTAATCCCAGGATGGCTCCAATGGGGCTTTTATACTTTTTTTTTAATTCATCAATCAACCATTTTTTTGTTCTTTTTTTTGGAGAAAATTAAAAAGTTTTTTCTAAGCAAAGAAAAGCGAATGGAAATGTTTTACTTAATGTTTTTTTCGTTTCGCTTACATAAATTATCTGCAGTTTGCAACTTAAAGCTGATCAAGACATTGAGCTGTATCCCGTTTAACTTATTTTTAATGTAGATAGTCCAAGAACAGGATGATAAAAATTAAATTATTATGGCGACGATTTGGCCAAGCTGGCCACAATCGTGCCTAAAAAGAAATATAAGTTTCATGTCATCATTTCCATTAGTTCAATTGTTGTCGAATGACATGTCTACGTTTTTTTAAATAGTAAAAATCGAAAAATAGTCCAATCAAATTAAAATTTGGTACAAGTAAATCCGTGAGTTGGACAATTATATCCGTGAGTTTTGTTGGATCATAAAAGTTAAGCAGCATTGAGCCTGGTCTGTGCTGTATGGGTGACCGCTACAGATGAACGTTGCAAATCCAATTTAATGGCGATAAGTTCCGAGGTATAGCGAGTAGTTCTATGGTTTTTGTTGGATCATAAATATTAAGTAAAATCGAGTAAGGTCACTGTGGGGATAGGTAACTGCTGGGAATGAAAAATGAGGAAGAGCGAAGCGAGTCCGAAGTAGAGAAGTTGAGTGTAGCGTTGTTGTATGAAGTTGTATATCTATATCTATAGATATAGATATATATATCTGCCTCCGTGGCCGGGATCATAAAGGCGTTCGATTTCGGCACCGGAGGTCCGGGGTTCGCAGCCCGGGCTATGCTCTAAGATTTTATGAATAGTATTTGTATTAAAATGATTTCGCCAACTTTAATTAATTCTTAGAGTGTAGTAGATGCAACCCACCTGAGGTTGTTCCCGCAGGGTGAATACCCTGATGGGCCGAAAGGCCCTAAAACGGGCATTTTATTTTATTTATTATATATATTATATATATATATATATATATATATATATATATATATATATATATATATATATATATATATATATATATTTATAAATATAAATATGTAAATATATATATATATATATATATATTATATATATTATAATATATATATATATATATATATATATAAAATAGGAAAATATTAATCAACGTTGCTAACATAAGCGTTTTTCATTAAATTTTATTTTAGTATTTATGAAAGAATTAGTGGCTAAGGTGATATAAAGTTGTTTTAAACTCTCCAGATGACTTAGTGGCCTAGAGTTGCCCCGGAGGCTTCTATATCCATTAGAGTTAAAGTAAAGAACCATGTTGCCGCCCCCTCCTCCCGCCCTCAGTCAGTTCAGGGAGGGGGAGGCTTTCCTTTACAGCATTTTCTTTACGACACCTTGCTGTATTATCATAAAATATTATATTTTCTTTATTAAAGTTTTTCTTATTCGAGGAGACTTTTCATCAACAAAATCTAATAGAGCGCAATTTGCGGATAGCAGACTTTTAGTAGACACAATGAATGGAACAAACGTCATTTAGTAATTCACAGTCTGGTTAGATTGGTTCAATTGATATATATATATATATATATATATATATATATATATATATATATATATATATATATATATAATATATATATATATATATATATATATATATATATATATATATATATATATATATATATATATTATATATATATATATATATATATATATATATTTATATATATATTATAACTATAAGCGGGCCCTTTTTTACTCGCTTCTACGTTTCTACTGCTTTGGTTTCACCTACGCATTCGTGTATTTATATTCCCAAGCAAACCTGTCCCTTTAAGGTTTGTCAGAGAAAACAATGGAGGAAGTCAACTTATAATGTTTTATCTGTATAAAATTTAATGAAAAATAATTAATATATCTCGTGCGTTAGGGTTTATCGCAGGAAACGTAGGAGGGAATCGGCGTATCTCGTGCGTTGGGGTTTATCGTAGGAAACGTAGGAGGGAATCGGCGTATCTCGTGCGTTAGGGTTTATCGTAGGAAACGTAGGAGGAAATCGGGCTATCTCGTGCGTTAGGGTTTATCGCAGGTAACGTAGGAGGGAATCAGCCAATCTCGTGCGTTAGGGTTTATCGCAGGAAACGTAGGGGGGAATCGGCCTATCTCGTGCGAAAGAGAGGAAGGACCGACCTAAATTCTAAGTATTATAAAGCTTTTCGCAAGCAAAATAGCAGAGGATATTTTTCCTCTAGAACAGGTATAATAAGTTTTTCGCATTTAGATCACTTATTTAATATTTTGGATATGATCAAGGTTATGATACCTTTCTTGGTTCCGATGGTTTATTTTCAAAATGAAGTTCTCCTGGTGGAAGCATCGAACAAAGCTTTGTAATACAAAGTGTTGAACATATTATTCATAATGAAATCTTAATCTTTCAATGTTGCCCCAAAAATGCTTCCATATTTTTAAGTAGGTATCAAGAAAAGCTAGAATATTAATAAAGACAATTCATGAGAGTACAATATATAATACAAAACATAAATAAAGTCGAAGATATATTATAACTTTGTCCCTTGATAATACAGGTGCTCGTATTTGCTGTGTCAATTCCCCTCCGGTAATATTTCTTCTTCATCTTCACTTTCAACAACCTTATCTTATTATTCTTCCTTGGAAATAAATTGTGTTTAATTTAAACGTTGAATGTATTGTTATATTAAATATTTTCGGCATCGATATATTAAAAAAAGAAACTCCCTTCTTATATGTAGAAGAAAATATTATCTTCAAAGCAAGGAAATGAGGAGAGATAAGAAAATAAAGATGTCGGATGATATAAAGTGTTTATAGATGAATTTTGCCCAAGGGGGCCACTTATTTAAGTCAACATAAGATAATAGCAGTGCTATTTAAATATACTGTTTGTATCTGAAATTTCGTGTTTCATAGGTTTTTGCCACAAAATACTGGTTGTAAAGGATTTTAGTACTTTCCTGTGTGTATATGTAATATGGGAAAAAACGGGGTTTTCCGCAATTTCTTCTCGCCTCATTGGACCAAATAGGCTTGCTTCGCTCGTAATAAGTGAAAGAGGCTTGCTTTCCAAGCAATGGGCAAAAAGGCTCGATTCGTTCGTAAAATTACTTAAATATCATATTAGGTACAATGAACAAGAGGTTATAAGCCTATTAGCTGCTCCGTAGCCTCGGCGCCACAACCGCTACGCAACGTAGGCGTTGGGGTTTGTCATTAGTCCACGTTTTAATAGGGGGGGGGGGTGGTAGGAGAGAAAAATATTAAATCGAAGAGGAAAAGTTATGATTGATAAAAAGACAAAGTCTGCTCTGTCTTAACGGCCAGATATTCAGAGTTGAACAATGAGGAGGAATACAGTTCGATTCTCCTCCCACACCTGTTGATTTACTAAAACAACTTGTGTAGGGAGAGGAAAGGGCAAACAAGAAGAATTCTACTTTTTAAATACATTTCTTTTGGTGTTTTCTATCGGATCAGCATAAATAGAGTTTCATTAATAATATAATAATAATAATATATTTATCAATAATTACATAGTTGAAAACAATGGTTTATCTTTGTCAAGCTTTAATCAAACTACATTAGTACAAGAAACAATTAATAGTCTGGAAATTAAAAAAAAGAGAACTAAAAGTGATAAAGAAGAAGAATATAAAGATAATAATAAATAATATTACAATCTGAGAGATAAAAGAAGAGTAAATTTAAAATGATTACAATTTTTCTATAAATTCATTTAGATTAGATTAGATTAGATTACCATTTATTAAATCTTAAAATTACATACAATATAAAATAAAATAATAATTTCAACATTTTGTAAGATTTAAATCAGCCTGGGCTGTGGTAGTGGAGTTGCATATTATTATATTACTTTATATTCTAATGTAAGTTATATTTAATTAAGTTATATTCTATATAAGTTATTATACATATAATAATAAAGTAATATAACACATAAATATTATATAAAGTTAAACACTTATATAATAAAGTTATATTCTAAATTAATATTGATTTTAATGTTGCGATAGTTAATTTAGTAGTGATTTCCCATTTATTTTCTTTAAAAAAAACTAACTTATCTAACAGTAACATTAATACAATTATATCCATGCTTTTATTACATGTTTTAACATAATATGTTTATTATTAATATTTATGGATTAATTAATTTATGTGGTTATAATTACAATTAAATTATTTGTATTATTTTCTAAATTATTTTTAATTTTCTATTTACATTATAAGTTTATTTTTAATAATATCTTGAAATTTTTAATAATTTATTTAAATTAGTGCAATAATAATAATTTTTGTGAAAACAAATTACATTCCCAAACAATCCAATTTATGCCATACATCCATCCCATTAACATTGTTTGTTCAAGTATTGTTTTCTTCTTTTAACAAATAAACCAGTTTACCTAGATTTAACCCTGTTATGTCATGCAGTGTTTTCAAAGCATCATCATTATAAATTCATTAATTGAATATATTATTTCGCATTGTAATAGTTTCTTCAATTCTTTATTGAATTTGTCATGTTTTAAATTTTATTACCTTAGTAAGATCGTTATAAGTTTGATGCCAACATAATAGGGTGAACGATGTGTTTCATCAGACGGTGTTGAGGTAGACTAAGTCATCTCTATTTCTAGCTCTACTATGCTCCGCATGCTTAAGTTCATCTTATGTGCATGTGTCCAACTTTCTACATCCAGCATAGAGAGAAGGTAATGGAAGAATTTTTGAATTGTTTAAAATATTTTCGGCAGCTAGCTTGAGATCCAACTTAGCTAAAACACGGATAGCTTTCTTTGAAGTATAAAAATAGATTAGATTCTGCACTGCACCCTATAGTCTGAGTCCATAGAGAAGCTTCGAATGGAAAAATGCATAGTATGCATTGATCATAGTTTTAGAGTCTAAGGATATACCCAGACGTTTAAGGAGATAGATGGCGGAAAAAAGACTGGATGATAAACTGTAGATATGATTGCACAAGTTAGGCAAGGATCTAAATTTACAAGTATTTTACCGGTTTATTTTCACAGGGCCTTTTTAGGCTGAACAGCATCATTTGGTTTTATCGTATTAAGAGACTATCTGTTTGCAAGAAACCATTCCTTAGCTTCAGAAAGTGTCCACTCTATGTCTGATATAATTGCCTGCGGTCATTACCACTATTATAGTAATTTTATCGTCAGCGTACTGGCAGACTTTGATCTAAAATTAGGAAGATCGAAACAATATATTAAAAAAAGTAGAGGCCTACACAGATCCTTGTGGAAACACCAGCCAGAATATCTTCTAGACTCGAAATATCACCAAGTATAGAAACAACTTGTTTTCTACCTGACAGGAAAGACGTCAATAACTCAGAGGAATACCCGAAACCAATATTGTTCCAGTTTAAGCATTAAGATGCATGAATTAAGCAATCAAAGGCCTTGGATAAATCACATGAAGCTAGAAGAACCTCTAATAGAATTAAGGTTTCATTGTAAAGAAACCAAATAGAATACTCTCTCCACTGATCATTTCTTTATTAATACATTTAAACAATTTCGTTTAAATTTAGTTTGTTTAAAAGGAACAAGAAGCCTTTGACCTCTTGGCAGCTCTGCGGCGTCGTTTTGTACCAAGTTTCATTTCGATCCGAGAAAGATTTCGAAAAATATCGTGTCCTATAGAAACGTTTAGGAACAAAATATCATACATACAAATTACACACACAGAAATATGTATAGAAAATATATGTAGATGATAAAATTATATTATTTATATATATAGTAGGTTGGTTGGGCACTAAGAGAAATAATAAGTACTAGCTTCCACTAATCTCGCCCTCTACTTGAGTGCATATTTGTAATCTGGAATATGCCCAATATTAAGTATAGTTTTATTATTAGTTTTACCATATTCGTATAACCTTACTATTAATATGGTTTATTTGAGGAACAACATGATATTATAATGATATTTATACATTTGACGGCTGAAATCAGTTGACAGCATGGGAAAATAGTGTTGAGGAACCAACAAGGTTAGCCTGATTTGAAATTAAAGGGCGTAGTTTAACATCTAGGACTAACCTCATTGACCTTCTCGCATTATTTTCCCGTGCTGTCAACTGCTTTTAGCTGTGTGTCGTACTATAGATTGTATCTAACTTATTTTTCTATTCTGAGAACGAGCCACTCGAGTTTTGTCATAAGTGTTGAAGATGAGCCTGGCGAGCGTTCCCATATGAAAACGAGCCACTCGAGTCTTGTCATGAGTGTTGAAGATGAGCCTGGTGAACGTTCCCATATGGAAAAGAGCCACTCGAGTCTTGTCATAATTGTTGAAGATGAGCCTGGTGAACGTTCCCATATGAAAACGAGCCACTCGAGTCTTGTCATGAGTGGAGGTCTTAAGTAATGCTGCCACCCTAACAATACAATTTTTTTATAAAAAAGTTGGCAATACTTCCGGTTGCTGAATTATAATGTTCTAATATCAATTAATGTTTGATTATTCATAAAATACTAATATAAATCAGTGCATTATAAATTTTAAGCATTTTTATATGTAGTTTAATGTTTTAATTACAATTTTGTAAAAAGTAGTTCTTGTTAACTAAATGTAGATTTTCGTGTTCCCCTCCCCTTTTGATATCTAATTAATAGACAGTTTTTATTAAATAGTCAGCAGTATTTTAGTTATTATATTTGTTCTTTACTATCTTTCTTATTATGGATATTATGACAAATATTTAAACAATGTTTGTTGTAAGATGGTATCCCTACTTAAGACCACCAGTTAACCGGCTTTCTTGATATCAGTCGAATTACATTATGTTTACGGTCATATGCTCCTTCTATGTATATTAGCATTATTTTAAGTTTGCACGGGATAATAATTTTTAAAGGTTCGAAATTGCAAATTTTTATTTCTGTCTTAACTTTGTAAATAACACATGTAATATTTATATGGAACATGTTAATAAAAATAAATGTATTTTTGGTAGGGTTACAACCTTAAAATACAACTTTCAGGTCTACATCTGTCTTAGGAAATATTTAAAACGTTGATACCACTCATTATGACTCAGCAATATATGGGACTAAAACGTTTCAAAGGAACAGGATATACAAAAAGACGCTTACGTCTTCCTAGGAAGTAAAATTACTAAAATAAAATATAATTAAAAACGTATTTATTATATTTGTAAAACTTAAAGAGAAAGTACAAAGAAATGGTTGCGTCTCAGGTTCATTAATCACACTGTTAAAGGAACCCAAAGCATATTGATAACCCGGGTTTATTTAGGCTTAGGAGGTCATTACGAGCCCTCATAGAGATAATACTACTAGAGAGGTCCTATTGTTCAAGTTTGATACACCTGAAAAGTAACCTGAACAACTTCTTTCAAAATATGGATTTCGAAAAAAAAGTACGTGTAATGACTTTCTAAGGTACCTTTTAAGTCATATTTTAAAATACTTAATTTTATTTATTAGTATTCTTTTTGGTGGGTTGTTAGTGCTACTAACTAATAGAGTAAGTTAGGTCAGACCCAAAGATTATGTAGTATATGATTTATTTACATTATATATATAATATATATCTTTATTTTCATCAATTTTTACATTTCGAATATAGTTAAAATGAATACATTTTTACAAGTTTATAACTACAAAATATTTCCTTTAGAATGCGTGTTGCCGTGCTTAGCATCTATTTCTTATTTAAGGTTCCGGTTTATACTATTTAACTTGAGTAGTTACTTAATTATGAATCATTACACGTAACTCGCATTTTTCCGCTTTTGGAGCTTTAAACTAATGCAAATAATGATGAGCACAGCCAATTTTAGAGGCATAGTTTAGCCAAGAGAATAATTAATGTAGCGCATAACTTTGGAAAAGAAAGAAAAATGCTCGAGTAGAGCTTGTAATTGAGTAGCTACCAAAGTTATAAAGCATACACGGAACTTTAGCGTGCTATTTTATTGTTAAGCACGGTAACACGCATTGCAAAATAAAATCGCCCGGCATGCGGATACCACGTTAGAATTGTTAATATCATTTCGCATTATGCAATTTTTAACAGTATTTAAAAGTCAATTCCTTTATTTGGTATTATAATCTTTAGATTGGAAGTAAGTTTTAAAACAATTTTAAATTTAATTTATAATAAAAAAAAAATAACTAAAGTTTTTTACATCGCATTCTCAGATGCATTACTTTATAAATTAATGCATATATAACATTTATAAATAATGCATGTAACCTAAAATTAGGTTACAAACATTGAAGTCTTGAAGTTAAGATTCAAATTGAAAAACATTTTGAAGTTGAATTTCTTACAAAAAATTTAGTAAGGGACTGGAGCAGGTATAAAAGGGTAGGAGATTTTCCAATGTGTTTTTTAAAAATTTCTACTTTAAAAGGGGTGTTGGCTAAGAACCTAAACTTCTCCTCTTTTGACAGAAAAGCAGTTCCAGTACTGCTAGCACCATCTATTGGAATGGAAAACACTAACAGTGATCTATCTAGGTATACTACATAATCTTTGGTCAGACCATAGAGATATTATTCCTAGAGAGGCCCTATAGATTACATTTTGAAACATCGAAAAAGTAACCTGACCACTTTCGCTTATAAATATAATCAAATAATCAGTACAAAATTACAGTAACTTATATAGGAGGATGTTAAAAATACAATTCAAAAGACAATCAATGTGCGGGACGCCGAAATCAATTGATTTATTATAACCTTAACTCACTCTTAGAGAAGATTTCAATGAGGTTACACAGAGGCCCTGAGAGCCCCAAATAATGTTTCAAACCTGCTACTGTATTGAGATTGGCTTTGCCCCCTCTAGTATGTATATCTCTATGGGTCAAACGCCTAAAGGGAGGTTAATTTCGAAACCCTTCGTCTTAATATGATTCTTTACATAGAGATATACTAGAGGGGCATAGCCTTATTCAATACTTGAGTGGCCTGAAACATAATTTTGGGGGCTCTCATAGGCTCTGTGAAACCTTATGGAAACCTCTTTCAAGAGTGAGTTAAGGTTAAAATAAATATAAATTGATTTTTGCTTCCCGCTAATTGTTTGTGTTTTGATTTGTACTTTTAACAATCTCCTATATCTTATTGTAATATTAATAAAAGGAAGAGTCTCTCCACAAAAATATATTTCTTTATAGCAAAGCCATTTCAACCTAACAAGATGTCATCATCAGTGCTAGCCGTTTGAATAAAGAAGAGGGTGATAGATAAGTCTTACAGATCGATATCAAAGATGGACTCAATATCAAGTAGAGTCTATCTTTGATATCTGATCTGTAAGACTATCTATCACCTTTCTTTATTCACGGCTAGCACTGATGATGACTCTTGTTAGGTTGAAATGGCTTTGCTATAAAGAAATATATTTTTGTGGAGAGCTTCTTCCTCTTTTATTTAGATGAACTCCATTAACGCTCACCTTTAGTTCTTCTTTTTGATGTAATATTGTACTAAATTTATTGTAGTATTATTATATTCGAAGGTGGGCAGTTACTTTATCGATGTTTCATAATTTAACCTAAAGGGCCCCTCTAGTAAAAATATCTCTAAGCCTACCATTATTATTAAATAATCAAATAAATTGAACACAATTGATTTAATTTATTCTAGGTAGATTAACGAAGACTTAAGTCCTTTAAAATTTTCTGTTTATCTACATCTTTAGATAATACTAATATAGAGGAGCAAAATGACCGTAAACACAATGTAATTCTACTGATACACGAAAGCCGGTTGATGGTGGTCATAAGTATGGTATCACCTAACAACAAACATTATTTTAAATATATGTCAAATGTCCATTAATGAAGAAAGATCGTAAAAGAACGAATTATAATTACTTAACACCTGCTGAGTATTTAATAAAACCGGTTTTAGATGGCAAAAAGGTAGCGGAATACAAGAATCTATATTTAGTTAACGAGGACTACTTTTAGTATCATTTTAATTAAATACGTTAAACTACAATTTAAATTGCTTCAAATATTGTAATGCACCGATATTTATATTAGTTTTTTATGGATAATTAATCATTGATTAATAATAGAACATAATAATTCAGCAACCGGAAGTATTCCCAACTTTTTTATAAGAAAATTGTATATTGTTAGGGTGGCAGCATCACTTAAGACCACAAGTGAACTGCCTTTCGTGTTATCAGTAGTGCTCCTTCTATATATAGTATTATTCTAAGACTGTTTATATGTAAAATATCCTTATAAGAAGGACCAAGGCGGAATAGCGAATAGCGCAACCCTAGAGATATATTACTAGAGAGGTCCTGTAGGTTACATTTTGAAACATCAAACAAGTAACCTGACCTCGCTTTTAAATACAATCAAATAATCAGTACAAAATTACAATAACATGTTAAATGTTATTAATTTATATAATCATAATTATTATAAAAAAATAATTATAAAAGATGAATGTTAAAATACAATCAAAATTCAAATAATATGCAAGAAGCCAAATCAATTGATTTTTATAACCTTAATGGTCTTGAAGGAGGTTTTTAATGAGGCTACAAAGAGCCCCTGAGAGCCCTTTTGAAGTAAGCTATGCCTCCTCTGGTATATATATATATATATATATATATATATATATATTATATATATATATATATATATATAATAATAATATTATTATTATAATTATTATTATAGATTATTATTTATTATAATATATATAATATTATATATATTATTACTATATTATTATTATGATATTATTATATATATATAATATAATATATATATATATATTATATATATATATTATATATTATAATTATTATTATATATATATATTATTATATAATAATAATTATATAATTTGTTGCCCTCTATGAGCGCAATAAATATAGAGAAAATATTCAACTTATATTTGTAATTAATTCTAAGGAACAAATGTTTTTTTTTATTTATATGTATAATGTATAAAGGTGATCGAAGCTTGTCAACGACTTTTATTATAACAAAATTAAACGATATTTTATTGCTTTCCTAATGTATCTTCTTTCATTTTTCAGGCATAAAGGTTTTATTACAGTTTCTAAAAATTGAAAGTTCGAATTAAAAATTAATTAATAAAATATTAAAGTTTTTTCCGATTTAACTGTTGTATCTGTTGTATATTCAGACCCGCATCACACCTCTTCACCCACTTATATTAAACCTGGGTTTGGGGATGATGCTGGGTTCGGTGAGTTACGACTACCGGCCCTTGCCATGTGAAGATGTTAATTTTGTTAATCAATTATATTAATGGTAAATAAACAGGTTGAAGTAAAATGTTCGGTGAAGTTTATTTATTTACGAAATAATACAGTGGCGACGAGAATGTATCGTGGCGGTTAATGGGAAAACGTAAAAACAGAAAAGATCGTGAGCGTGATAGAGTCGAAATTTTGCCCAAAATGGCACAAAATAATAACCAATTGTTTATTTTCGACCATAGCACCACAAACTGCGAAATTTTCCTATACAAATTAGAGAATTACTTCTTGATCAATGATGTGAAAGAAGATGGGAAAAAGAAAGCGGCGCTCGTGACTGCCCTAACAGAGCCTACGTACAAATTGTTAGACGGTTTATGTGTTCCAAAAACAATAAAAGAGGCTTCGTATAAAGAGTTAGTTTCTATTTTAGGAACACATTTTCAGCCAGTTCGCAAATATTTTGTAGCGAGATCAGCATTTTATGGCGCCGCCAAGTTGGGGACAGAGTCCATAAAGGAATGGGCAGGACGCCTCAGAGGTCTTGCAGCGGATTGCAAGTTTGGAGACGAACTGGGAATAGTAATCCGGGATATTTTTATACAAGGATTGCCCCCGGGGCCAATTTTAGATCGCCTCAGAGAAGAAGATGCATCTGACAAAGGGGTTACATTCGAGAAACTTGTTGAGCTAGCTGCTTCAAAAGAATACTCTGTTAGTAAAAATACTACGGTTCAGATGCAGGGACTTAAAATTAAGGACGAACCGGAGCATGATCTAAAGTACGCATCGTCAAAATATAAAAATAAAAAACGTAAATTTCAGAAGAAACATAACTCCTACGGAAATGTGACTTCTTGTGAATGCTGTGGTAGGAAAAATCATGCCACAACAGCATGTAAGTACAAAGAATATTCATGCCATAAATGTAAAACAAAGGGTCATTTGGCTCCGATGTGCCCAAAAAGTAAAAAAAATAAGGAGCGAGGATCATCACATAAATTTTTAGAATCGGATGAGTCAGGTTCAGATGACATCAGTCTTTCATCATTTTTTTACCAGAACGAGCCTGAGGTCTCTAAGTCGTGTAATTTAAAAGAAGAAGACGAGGTGAAGGTTTCTTTTGAAATTAATAAAGTAAATCATGTATTCCAAATTGATACAGGTAGTAAACATAATGTTATATCTGAAAGTTACTATAGTAAACATTTTTCACATGTTAGGCTTCTTAAAAATGACATTAAATTAAAAGATTATGTGGGGAAATCTATTATACCTAATGGCAAGTTTTTCATAGATGTCATATAAAGGACTCTCGACAGAGTTATGTTTTTATGTTATACCCCAGGGGGGGCCGCCCTTGATAGGAAGAAAAGGATTCCAAAAACTAAATTTGAAAATTGTGGGTGACTCTAATAATAAAATTTATTACTCAGACCATATGACCGTTGAGGACATAATTAAAAGTCACTCACCGGTGTTTGAAAAGGGGTTAGGCACCTATACAGGTACTCCTATTAAACTTAAAATCCAACAAGGAGCTGTACCTAAATTTTATAAAGCCAGGCCTTTACCGTTTGCTCTTCAGGCAGTGGTAGAAGATGAACTGAACAGACTTGCTTCATTAGGTATTATAGAACCTATTGATAATAGTGAGTGGGCCTCGCCGGTGGTTCCTATTCTCAAACCGGATGGCAGTGTAAGGCTGTGTGGCGATTACAAGGTCACACTTAACCCAGTTTTAGTTGGCACAGAACATCCCTTACCTCGTATAGATCACATATTTGCTGAGTTTAATGGGTGTAAATACTACTCTAAAATAGATCTAAGGGAAGCTTACCAGCAGTTAAGACTAGACCCTGAGTCCCAATTTTTAGTAACCATAAACACTCATAAAGGTTTATTTAAAGTGACCAGGTTACCTTATGGCGTTACTTCAGCACCTGCTGAATTTCAAAAACTCATGGAAGGTATTTTGTCAAAATTAAAATTTGTAAAATGTCTACTAGACGATATTATTGTTGGTGGACCGGATATGGAAACACATAATAGAAATCTAGATAAGGTGTTAACCATTTTACAAAAATATGGTCTTAAGGTTAAGGCTGAAAAGTGTAAGTTTGCTCAAACAGTTATTGAGTATTTAGGACACAAAATTAGTGGTGAAGGGTTACAACCCTCAGAGAAACATTTAAAAACAATAAAACTTGCACCCCCACCTACAAATGTAACGAGTTTAAAATCTTTTTTAGGTGTTATCACTTTCTATATTAAATACATTCCCAGAGCTTCTCATATTTTAAAGCCTTTGTATAGTTTATTAAAAAAGGGAAAACCCTGGAAATGGACACCCGAATGTGTTAAATCTTTTGAATTAATAAAGAGTAAACTGTTAAGTAAACCGGTTCTCACTCACTATGATCCTAAGGTGCCTTTAAAGTTAACTGTAGACGCATCTAGTGTAGCTGTAGGTGCAATACTTTCTCATGTTTATGAGGACAAAACTGAAAAACCTGTGGGTTTTGCCTCACGTGTTCTTTCAGAATCTGAAGCTAAATATTCGCAGATAGAGCGTGAAGCTTTAGCCATAGTAGAAGGGATAAAGAAATTTAACGATTATCTCTATGGTAACCATTTTATCTTGGTTACAGATCATCGTCCCTTGATTTATATATTTAACGAACATAAAAGTATTCCAACTTATGCAGCTAACCGTCTACAGCGGTGGGCACTCTTTCTTTGTAACTACAATTATACTATAAAATATGTAAAATCAGAGCAAAATAGTGCTGATTATTTATCTAGAATAAAAATTCCTACTTTGCATAAACCAGACAGTGCAAATGCTTCTCAAATTTCTTATTTACATTTCATTCAAGAAAATTATCCTGAACCTGTAAATTGGCCTAAAATAAAAGCAGTTTCAGCAACTGATCCTGAAATATCTACAATTATACGTTATGTAACTTCAGGATGGCCTAAAATATCTGACAAGCAGGATACATTGTTTCCTTATTATTTACGAAAAGATGAATTGTCAGTGGAACAAGGATGCCTCTTATGGGGTTATAGAGTAATAATACCATCTAAATTTCGTAAGAATATTTTAGAACTTTTGCACAATACGCATATGGGCATATGTAAAATGAAATCCTTAGCACGATCTTTTTTGTGGTGGCCAAAACTAGACTCAGAGATTGAGAATTTAGTAAATAAGTGTACTATCTGTTGTCAAACCCGGAATCAACCCCCTAAAGCTACGCTGAAGGTGTGGCCCTGGCCCAGGAAACCATGGACACGTATTCATGTCGATTACCTAGGTCCGGTTAAGGGAAAATATTACTGTTTAGTTATCTGTGACTCGACTAGTAAATGGATTGAAAATTTTATTGTATCATCACCAGATGGTGAAACAGCTATTGATAAACTAGCTGAAACATTTGCACGTTTTGGCTTGCCCCGTGTTGTTACAACTGATGGTGCTAAGTGTTTCTGTAGCCCAGTTTTTCAAAATTTTTTAAATAAATTAGGTATTGAACATAGAGTAGGACCTCCATTTCACCCTCAAGGGAATGGAGAAGCAGAAAGTGCTGTAAAAATTATAAAAAACTTTATAAAAAAATCACTATTGATGGGGACAAAAGTGTGTCGCTAGCTAGAAAAATAAATAATTGTTTATTTGCTTACCGTACCACTCCTCATTTCACTACTGGAGAGACCCCCTCTAAACTGTTATTTGGTAAAAATATAAAATCCGTGTGGGACCTACTTCTCCCTAATACAGAAGAAGTTGTAGAGAAAAAACAAGATAAACAAATCTCTAATTTTAAAGGTTCCCGTAATCACATCTTTCAACCAAATTCAGTCATTTGGGCACGAGATTATCGTTTAGGAAAAAAATGGACTAAGGGGAGAATATTAGAATCCTTAGGGGAAAACACTTATTCAGTTGAGACTGTAGATGGGGCCAGGTGGAAAAGACACCTAGATCAGCTCTGGCCTGAACATAAAAATGAAAATGTTCTACCTGATACCCCACCTCCTAAAAATACTGATATAGAACCTAATGATAAAGAAAATGTAACTCCGATGGAAACTCCTAAGAGACCACGGAGAGAGATCACACCCCCTGACAGGTTTTCACCTAATTAATTAAAAACTATTAATTTTGAAATTTTATTATATTGATTATTTAAGGAAATTTTATTTTGTTATAAAAAAAAAAAAAAAAAAATTATTATACTGTAATTGAAGAACGTTTTTATTTTGTAAAGAAAAAATTGTTATTTGGTTGGTATAGAAAAATAGAAATAGAAAAAAAGTTTTTTTTGTAAAGGTAAAGAAAATATCAATTTTAATTTATGGAACTTATTTACTTAAGAAATTAAATTTATATAATTTCTTAATTTTAAATTTATTAATTTCTGAAAATTTAAAATGAATAAAATTTATGTTCTAAAAAATTGTAAAAAGAAGAATTCATTTATATTTTACTTTTCAAAGATGTTTTCTTATACATATTAAATACAAACATGTATTTTTGAAGGGGGAGTATGTTGTATATTCAGACCCGCATCACACCTCTTCACCCACTTATATTAAACCTGGGTTTGGGGATGATGCTGGGTTCGGTGAGTTACGACTACCGGCCCTTGCCATGTGAAGATGTTAATTTTGTTAATCAATTATATTAATGGTAAATAAACAGGTTGAAGTAAAATGTTCGGTGAAGTTTATTTATTTACGAAATAATACAGTATCTATAGAATGACAGGAAAGTAAATTTAACTGTTGTATCTATAGAATGACAGGAAAGTAAATTTAACTGTTGTATCTATAGAATGACAGGGAAGTAAATTTAACTGTTGTACCTATGACAGGAAAGTAAATTTCTCGCAGGGCTGAGGGGCTGTTGAAAATTATGTCTAAAGTTATTACAACAAGCTCGAGTTTTAGATTCGTGAGATAATCTTTCGTTTAAATTTTAAAACAATACTAGATATAGTAGACCTCCTTCCATACATGGTAATATTTTTATCATAAATATATTACTTGAGGCAGCATACCTTCTTATCTAAATACATTTTTAAGCTTGAAACATCTTTGTAGGACTCTTAGGAGTTGTGGGTAACCTCATTGTAACCTACTCCAACAGTATGTTTGGGTTGTAATAAATAAATCATCAATTGTTTTGTGTATAGTGTTGTATTATAAACATTATGTTACAAAAGAATATATTGGCAAATGTTATAATTTTTTTGTTTTAAATAAAAAATTCCCTTTATTTAATTAAACAAATACATATACACTTTAGTAAATAAACAAATTATAAAAACATTTCTAGGTTACAAAGTATTAATGATTTTGGATTATAATCCACTTTAAGGCGTTAGCCTTAAAGTGTGGATAATAGTCTTCCTTTAAGACTCTCTTTTATTTATTTTACTATTTTATATTATATGAGACAAAACGTATTCTTGTATCTGGATTGAAAGTTAAATAATTTATTTTAATATTTTGCTATCTATTGTTTTTTGTGGAACTCTGATCAAACTGTCACAAATGTGAGTATATTTTTTTATAATTGGAATAATAATAAAACAATGACACATATCAATAGTAAAACTGGAAACATACCTATTTAGTGTGTTTCAAATTTTTAAGTATTTACAAAAATAAGATCAAATAAAATAAAAATAAAACTGAAAACCTTTTTAACGTTAAAAAATAAAAATATCTGTTAAACGTTTTATAATTTATATTTATATCTCCTTGATCCTGATGTCCAGTCTGTTTTATTATTTTATTGGTTCATTGTTCTAATCGGTTAGAAATTTGACATAATAAATGTAATGTTAATATAATGTTATATATATATATATATATATATATATATATATATATAATTATATAATATATGTGTCGTAAACTTCGTTAACATATTGCTACAATGCTTCTTAAAGTCGATTCTATCTCATGTCAATTCTATCTGATTCCTCATTTAAACGCTTTCTTTCAAATTTATCATAAATTATATAATTCGTATCGATAGACTTTTGACTTAAATAACTCTCAACTTTATTTATTTGAACACTTCAGTAAAACAATCCTGGATGTTTTTACATATGCGCAAAGGAAACTTGCACATATGTTAGTCTTATACATAGCTATATGCGCGCCAAATTTCAATTGGATCGCATAATTTTTCCGCGTTTTTTGATTTTTCAAAATTTTCGCCGAGACATTATTGCGAGTTAATGACGTCATAAAAAAAATATTTTACGAACAGCACAATTACAGTGGTAGATTGATTTTTAAACAAAGTTTCAATTATCTAGCATAAATACACTAGGAGCTACGATGAAAAACCCACACACACACACACACACACACATACAGACATACAACTTTAAGAAACCTACTGAGGAAGCATTAAAACACCTAAAACGGATAATTCCGGTTTCATTCCGGTTTCGTATTTTTTGCAAACACAATACTTTTCCTATATACCTACGGTATAAATGAGGAAAAGTAATAATAAAACCAATTTTAAGACCTTCTAGTATTTAGGCACACAATGCGTGTTAAAAAGAAGTCAGCTGTTCCATTAGCTACAGAGCTGTTCCTCATTCAACAGGTGTTTCTTATGTTTTTAATTTCATCTTACACAACACATCTGACAATACAGTTATCAATCTTCTTCCCTATGACAAATTATACCCAACACCCATTAAGTCTTCTAACAATAAGTCCTCAACGTACTTAATTGATTTATTCTTAGCAATGAAGTTGTAAGCGCGACATATTTCCGGGATGAAAGTTTTATGATATTTCTATTGTTATGCTGTTCAATGCTTAGAATAAATATACCAATACAATTTTAAATTTTATTTTTTAAATATTTAAATAGAATTTATTTTATGCAATGCTAGAAATGACTTGAGATCTTGAATATATTATCTTCTTATTTTTTCCTAATTTATACCGTAGATATAAATGAGGAAAATCGCGCACAAGCCTTGAGCTTATGCGACACAAATGGTCAATATATATTATTTTATTTATTTATAATTTGTAATTTAATTTTTGTAAACAGATATTTTATATATAAATAAACGATTTATTATTTTATTTATTTATTTAGATATATAGGAATGCGAAAAATCCAAAACCGGGATTTTACATGAATTATCCGTTTCAGATGTTTTTAAGACCTCCTGATTGGTTTTTACAAAGTTTTTTTTTGGCATTTTATATTGAGTAATACGACAACAATTATTGTTACAAGTATTAGAGTTAATACTATATAGTACGTTCACACACACTTTAGATCCGCGTATCGTGTAGAGTACGATCTCTCAATACGGTAATTTAAGCTGTATGAACCATGCGGAGGTGATCCGATCGCATACGCTAGAACTAGGGAGATGGAATCTAAATGGATCCCCCGATACGCTGTCTTTTTGTGTGTGTACCTTTAGAGACGATCGTATTTAACGGATAACCTTCTCGTCGAACTTTTAATTCACTTTATTTCACTTCTATATAACCGTTTTTGATCAAATAACTTTTGGAATATTATTTTTTTTAGTGTAACTATAAAGTTTTGCATAATAATATTATGCAAAGAAATCACAATTTAATTTAATATATTTTTTGTTATAAACTTCCTTATTACCAAAAGTGAAGGTTCAGTATACAAGACGCCATGTTTTGGCGAGATCAGTTATCACTCGATCGACTAAACAAATACGCTGCAAGAACCGTGAAGTTAGTTGACCGTATTGTATACGTATTCTGTACGGTCCGCGGATCTAGAGTGTGTGTGAACGTACTAATAGTTTCATGGCTTGAGAAGTCTGGTAAGAGAAACAATCCACTGACTGCACTTTGACGGGAGTTGATAGATGAATTATTTAGTATATGGAATGATAGTGATAATTATGTTGGAAGAGATAGATTGGATATGATATATATATATATATATATATAATATGATAGATTTAGATAAAAGTTAATTCTGATAAAGTATATTAGTTAGATAGGTAATAAGTTACCAGCCAAAGTTACCGGTCTACAAAGTTATCAGTCTAAATGAGTGTGTGTATATCTTATCATATTAGCTCTCTGTGTATTTATGCTAGAGAGTTGAAACTTCCAAAATTCATGGGACGTAGTCATGGCATGTAGTCATGGCATGTAGTCATGGCACGTAGTCATGGCACGCAGTCATGGCATGTAGTCATGGCACGTGGTCATGGCACGTAGTCATGGCATGTAGTCATGGCATGTAGTCATGGCACGTAGTCATGGCACGCAGTCATGGCCCGTAGTCATGGCACGCAGTCATGGCATGTAGTCATGGCACGTGGTCATGGCACGTAGTCATGGCATGTAGTCATATATAAGGCCAACATATGTGCTAAGTTTCATTTTATTATCAGCATTAGTTTACGTTTTATCAAATGTCTCGTATACGCTGTTTTCCTAAAAATAAAAAAATTATTTCATTTAGTTGAAGATTGGTACAAGGGTATATTTATTTTTTATTTATTTATTTTACAATACAACGTATTAAAAATATTAAATTAGACTTCAAAAAAACAGAATTGTGAACTCCTCACAAAAAACTAGAGTCTTGCACCGTGAGGAGGAGTATTTAAAATATTAAACAAGTACTATCAAAAATTTAGCCTATGTATTGTTATATATAAATAACTATACTTTATATATTTTATACAAAGGAAAAGAGGTAAACATAACAAAATAATACTTAAACCTAATAATAATTTTAATGCGCACACACACATCCATACACACACACACATACGTACATACATACATACACATACATTACGACAATTATATTTTATATACATACATAAACATATTCTTGAAAATGTTTTCTTTTTGGTTCTGCTCTCACTTTGGGTAAAATATTTATTTTTTATAATATAGTCCAAACAATTTATGTGTGTAAAGGCTATAATAGATATATTATTTTTGTTCCGGCCCTAAAGTGGGTCATACTAATTTATATTATGCTCTAGTTGTGACCTACCTGAATTTATATTATGCACCAATGCTTGTGTTAATTAGGTTTGATAAGAGTAGCGCCTTGCAATAATTTGTTATACTTGCTCACGCGTTACATATGTGTATTGATACCTATAGTATTTCCTTATTAAATACGCTCAATTTTTAAAGCAGTATTTTATCCCATTTTGAATTTAGTTGTCATATTTAGTAATACTTATATTATTAAACTATGACAAGTATGCTAAATGGACTTAATCTTTAAGCATAAAGTTAAACTTAAAGCATTCATTTAATGGTTTTTAGCAACCTAGCGAGCAAACCCTATTACTTTTATCAATATTAAATAAATAAATAAATAAAAAAGGTTTATTTATTTTTTCTTTTTTACAACACAACATAGGTTTAAAACATAAAATAATATCTTAAAAAATAAAAAGGAGGAATTTCAGTAGCATTACTGTTCTTCCACTTCCCCTAGATTCTTATACACTAAATAACTAATTATAACCAATTTTTTTTAATTAAGATAATTTGTACAAAGAAATAAATCATTTACAAATATGGGGCCAAGGGACAAATATTTATAACAATAAATAACACATTTTTTTTTAAATTGCACGGAGCATAAGAATAAAACAGAGCACATTATGCACAGTATATTGAAGCAATCTAGCGAGCCTGACGAGCTTTTCTCAATAAATCGAGTTTTTAGCATTCTTGGAGGCAAGTCTCTTATAATTTATTCTCATATCTATCTACATAACTCTGCCGAGCGGAATCCTTTTTAATGAACAAAACTACTTTAATTTTTAGTAGTAGTGTTGCAAGCGAAGCGAGCCTCTTTGCATTTAATTTAATTTATATTTATAGTAATCTAGCAAGCAAAGCGAGCTCTTTTTAATGTGCTTAATTGTACATTTTAGCATTTTGTGAGCAAAGCGTGCCTTTTGTATGTCTGCACATATATTTATATAACAATTTAGCGAGCAAAGCGAGCTCTGTTTTAATAATCTTAATATTATAATTTAGCAATCTTGCGAGCCTCTTTGCATACATATATTTATAGCTGTCAAGTGAGCGAAGCGAGCCATTTTTTTAATGAACCTAGTGTTATATTTCAGAGAGAAGCAAGTCCTTTTTATATAATAATATATTTAAGCAACCTTGCAAGCAAAGCGAGCTTTTTTGCAAACATTTTATGTATGTTTATTGTATATTTTGCTACCGTTTGAGCCTATTTGCATACGTATTCGTAACATTTTTGCGAGAAAAGCGAGCCTTGCCTGTATACATATACAAACTTACTACCTTGAAACTTAAATATACATATTTTACTTGAGGAATCAGCTGGAACTACCAGCTTGGCGTCCCTCTTAAAGTACGTCCCATATAAGGATTTCCATTCTTCCCGTAAAACCCTAGAGCCCTCAACTGTGATCGAACCCGGATTGTCTTAGTGGTAAGCTTATACGCAAATCATAACACTACCAAAACATTCCCTCCTCTTTTGCCATAAAATTGATCTTAATCACCACTTTATAACAAAGATTTTAGCGTAGCTTTATAGTGTATACACTCACGGAATAATTTTGCGTATATTATCGGTAGTAGAGCGAGGAAAAATAAAAATGGAAAATCACAGGTTTTGGTTTACTTAGATATTTTTGAAGCAAAGCGTGCAGACGCTCTATGATTATAATATTTATATGAAAACAGTGAAGGAAGAAAATGAGGCATTCCTCTTGTTGCTTAATTCATCGCGTTACCTCGGCTATGTTTAATGGAATTTTAATTAGATTTTATACAAAGCTGCTTTCATCATTACAAGCCGCTTCAACGATGTAACAAATATTTCTCATTAAATTTCCTCTGTGTTTTACACATAATGTTATAGAGAATATTTAAATTCAAATAAATTATTCTCAGTTGAGAGAATTAATTCATTAGAATACATTATTCTTTTATTATCAAGAATAAGTTAAAAAAAATACAAAAAAATCTAGAAAATCACAAAATTATTTAATTTCTCTAACGCATTACTGCAATAAATAGCAATAATTAAAACTTTGACTTTATGGTATATTTTCTAACATCGATCACACAAAGAAACAGTGGAATTTGTAACTGGTGAAGATCCGCAAGTCTACTGACTTCTCTTAAGAAATAAAACAAATTAATTTTAATTTTATGTTTTAAAAAAATTAATAAAATTTGAAATTTTATTAATTATAGTGGATAGAATAGCAAGTGATCCCACTCTCTTAAAATACTAGGGCGACTTTTCAAAAACGATTAATCGAGTTTTAGTCGATATTTATTAAAAAATGGCTGACCGACTGTAAAATGACAATTTATAAAATAAAATGACTCGCTTCGCTCGTCTTCAGAAATACAAGTCGTTAAATTTATACTGCAACAAGTATTCGGACTCGCTTTGCTCGTCCTCAGATAGTAAATGCATTAGTTTCATTCCCAGTGGTTACCCATCCAGTAGCTGACCACGCTCAATACTGCTGAACTTTCATGATTTAACAAAAGTTAAATCATGAACATGGATATACTTGCCGTTTTGAAACGAAAATTGGTTTAATTACTTATTACGTACTATAACTCCCGATAATTTCCTTAATTTTTACAAGTTTTTAAAAATCGTACAAGTCATCTGATAAGAATTGAGCTAATGTTGATAATGAGATAAAACTTAGCACATATTTGAGTCTTATACATACACACGTTTTTTGATTTTTCGAAACGTTCGCTAAGTCATTATTGCGGGTTAATGACATAATAAAAAAATTATGTCATATAAATTTAAATTATGTCATTTATTCAGACACTGACCACGCTCGATGCTGCTTAACTTTAATAATTAACCAAAAATCATGGATACTATACTATAAATATTATAGTAATATAGTAATAGCTACGATGATAACAGACACACTGACACACACACACAGACATACAGACAGTCAACTTTGCGAAAACAATTCAGGAGGCCTTGAAAACGCCTAAAACGGATAATTCCGGTGACATCCCGGTTTTGGATTTTTTTGCAAACACAATACTTTTCCTGTATACCTACGGTATAAATTAGGAAAGTATCTGTTTCCTTTGCTATTTCTCTAATAGTGTAAAAGCACTGGTTTAATCTAGTAGCAATTGTTTTTCAAAGTTTAACAATAAACTTTTTCTTTAATATAGAAATCGGAAAGGTATAATAAAATCAATAGATTCTCAATTTATTATCCGATACAAAAGTAAAACCTTTACGATTCTGATCCAGGATTTAAATAAAAGATTTCATAATAAAAGACTTGGATCGGAATAAAAGATTTTAAAGACACGTGAAGCCCCTCAGTGCAAAGTAATAGGATATCATATTTTATTGTTAACAGTTACATCGCTAAGTATTATTTAAAGATGATATCCAATACTTCGTCTCGAAATATGTTAAAGTGAAAGTAAATTTGACGACAAATAGAGCTGAGTTAAAACTTTTATTATTTGATCGCGGAAGTAAGTTGTAATAGACGTGGACAAAATTCCCTTTCCAGATAAGTAGAATGTGTGTACTTTATATATTCTCTTCTATCTATCTATCTTCTATCTATCTATCTATCTATCTATCTATCTATATATTAATATATATATATATATATATATAATATATATATATATATATATATATATATATATATATATATATATATATATATATATATATATATACATATATATATATATATATATATATATATATATATATATATATATATATATATATATATATATATATATATATATATATATAATATATATATATATATATATATATATATATATATATATATATATATATATATATTAAATAGAACATAATCAGCCTCAGAATATAACTTACAAATGAATCAGGATAAGGCTTATAAAAACACACTCACTTCTCTCGTGCCAACGTTTCGAGCATGGACATGCTCTTCAGCATCAGGGCAACCTGAAGACAATGAATTAAAATTTGTAGGTGTTTTTAAGACCTACTAAGTGATTTCACAAAGTTGTCCGTCTATATACGTGAAGTAAACATGAGCATATTTGTGTATAAACTGTGGAATACAAATAAATATATATTTAAAGATTTTTTATTTGATCCACAAAAAATACATTGTTTACGAGTTATGTAATAGATTGTAATACAAAATTCTTTTTAAATTTGTTTGGATATACTAAATGCAATATGTGCACCTCCTAAAAAGCTAGGCTTGTCTAAGGAGATGGTGTCTAGTCAATTTAAGAGACCTGTGGAATAAACATGAGTATATTTGTGTATAACTTGTGGAATACATGAGTATATTTTTGTATAACCTGTGAAATACATGAGTATATTTGTGTTAACCTGTGAAATAAACATGAGTATATTTGTGTATAACCTGTGGAATAAACATGAGTATATTTGTGTATAATTCAATTCAATTCAATTCAATTCAATTCAATTTATTTCATTATAATATAAATACAATAATCACACATTAAATAAAGCAAATGATCTACGCGCCAACAAAAGCCCAAGCTTGTCCGTTGGCGCGAATAAAAATTCTTAAATAATCTATATAATTAAAAACAAATATAAAACCAGTTGATACAATATTGGAACGCAATAAAGAGAGAGTACATTGATGACTTCTAGAAGAAAAATAAATAAATAAAAAGTAACAAGTGAACAAATATAAATACTAGAGTAAGGATGATTAAACATTTTTTTCTAACATGCAACATTCATACATACATGCAACATTCATACATACATGCAAAATTCATACATATATGCAACATTCATACATACATGCATACACACTTTCATTCATAAACATTTAAAAAATTTTATTCATAAAGAAAAGAAAGAATAAAAACAATATGATTTAAAAATTAAGATAAAATCAAATACATACATAAATAGAATAAATGTTAAATGGTACATACAAATTAGAAAACCAAAAAAATAGAACAATATTATATAATAAATGCTCTTTCCATTAAGTAAATAAAATTTTAATATAATATTATTAGACAATTGACAAATTAAGATTTAAGATTGACAGATTTAAGTTACTAATTTAACTTAAATAAATTATAAAACAAGTTTAATAATAAAAATAAAAATAAATAAATAAATAAATAAACACAAAAAAAATAAAATAAAATAATATAATAAAAAATAAAAAAATAATAAAAATAAAAAAAAAAAAAAAAAAAAAAAAAATTAAAAATTTTGTTAGTTAAAATATTGAGATATAAAATACAATCTCAATTCTATATTGAGATTATAGATCATAGAATTATAATATCACAGATGTATTGATAAAATTAAATGGGTAATTGGGTATTTTATAGTTTATTGTACTAATTTGTCAATACTAAAGAAAATGTTATCAGTTAACCATTTATATAGGTGTTTGTTGCTAATTTTTGAAGATTTTAAATAGTTAGGACAAATATTAAATATTTTTTGAGAAATATAGTGAGAATGTCTTCTGAGCAAAGCACTTACAACTAAATCAGTTCTAATTTGATTATTTTGTTTTGACCTAGTAGAGTACGTATGGTTATAATGTTTATTAGGGTCAATCTTTGGTAGGTATTTTTTAATTATTTTTCTAATAAAAAGTTGTCTGACTGTGAGTAGTTGAGTTTCAGTGAATAGTTTGTCAGTGGCAAAATCTCTAGGTAGCTTAAACATGGTTTTCAGAGCTCTTTTTTGCAATATAAACAACGGATTTATGGTAGAATCAAAAGCGCCACCCCAAATACCATTACCATATTCCAAAACAGATTGAAATAGGGCGAAGTAAACAGTTTTAAGAGTTTTTAATTCAACTATATTCCTCAGCAAATAAAGTTTGTAGACAACAACTCTGAGTTTTTTACACAGATAGAGAACGTGTTCGTTCCATCGAAGGTTTTGATCTAAGAGAATGCCTAAATACCTAAACTTTTCAACCTTTTCTACTTTATTTTCACAGTTGCATGCATGGTTATTACAATTGCTCGCTAAACAAACAAACTTAAATGTAGGCTGCCCTCGTATATTAGGACTAAAACACATGCATTTGGTTTTAGAGAGGTTTAGAGAAAGGAGATTGTACTTTAACCAATTTTGTACCGTGCTGAAACCTATTTTCGCTTTTTTAAGGACACTCTCCCACGAAACAAACGATGCCATCATTTTTATCTGAGCTAATCAGTTCGGGTAGTTTATTTATGTAGATCAGAAAGAGAATAGGCCCCAGAACAATTCCCTGAGGTAGTCCCCAGGTCACCGTCCTGAGGTCACTCTCATTCTGATCCTGTCTAACAGTTTGAGTCCTGTCTGATAAATAGCTCTTTAAGAGTTTCAACTCGGTACCAGATATGCCTATCTCTTTTAACTTCTCTATCATCTCAGCATGAGGGACGGTATCGAAGGCCTTGGCCAGGTCTAAAAATATGACTAGAGTTTTACGTTTTAATTCGAAGCCTCGGTAAATACGACCTGTCAAGGCCTCCAATGCGTCCTCCGTGCTAAGACCACTTTGAAAACCAAACTGATTTTGATTTATTATTTTATGTTTATTTAGATAATCAACCAGTCTAACTTTAATGAGTTTTTCCATAATTTTTGATAAAGAGCTTAAAAGGCTAATAGGTCGGTAATTTTGTGGATCTTTTTTGTCACCGCCTTTAAATAAAGTTGTTACCCTTGCATGCTTAAAGTCTTTAGGAAAATAACCTTTGTTAAAGCAACTATAACTATTTAACTATTGAAATAAACATGTGTATATTTGTGTATAACTATTGAAATAAACATGAGTATATTTGTGTTAACCTGTGAAATAAACATGAGTATATTTGTGTTAACCTGTGAAATAAACATGAGTATATTTGTGTTAACCTGTGAAATAAACATGAGTATCTTTTTATATAAGCAACAATGGACAAACCACCAGTTTGTCCTTTATGAAGGAGAGGACGGTTTATATGAGAATGTCCGGCCTTGATCCTAGATATTTGGTTTTCGAAATTACGTAAATCGCTGTCCTTTTGATAAATGTTTTATTAACTTTTAGGTAAATTTGATACTGGAATTATAAAAAAAATCAGAAATTCCAGAAAAGATTACAAATAAAAAAGACTTCTATGAAAAAAACGTTTTTATCAACGTAGAAAAAGAGCAAAGAAAATTAAAATGGCAATTAAATAAAATTAGAGAGCCTTCAGAGAGACTCTGGGGAAATGAGAGCTGGAAAGGGGCACGGGATGAACCAAACCCCCCTCTCCCCCACCTTGTTCCTTTCTATGTGATATTAACGATGCTTTTAAAAAATAATTAAATATAAAAAATACAGAGTGTAATTAAAAATGTATTTTTATACATTTTTTTAATTTTTTTCTCGGCTAATTTTATGTAATGTGCTTAATTGTAAAAAAACATTTTTTAAGCGACCGTTTTAAGTAAGATAAAAAATTAATTTTTATAAATATGGAGATAATTCGTGAATTTTTAGCGGAAATAACCAATGGCAATGACAAAATGTGGAAATTTTTTTTCAAAATAAATTCTTTATTTGTACAATCATTTGTTTTTTTTTTAAACAAGTTCTTTATTGGCAAAAGTATACAATATTTATTTTGTGTAAACCGAAGCCATATTTTAATTATTGATTTAGGGTGATTTGTGCCTCTTTATTTTTATTTTATTTTAGGTATGCAATTTGGTTATTTTAAATGGTGTAAGGGGGTTTGTCTGGATTTAGGATAATTTTTAATTTTTTGGTTTGGATATTTTAATTTTAATGTTTTTGCAGGGTTTTCAAAATATGATATTTTTGATGGTATTTTAAATAGGTTTATATTGTAAAGGGATTTTGCAGGAGAGTCAATAATATGTAAGAACTAATAATTAGTAAAAACCAATAATTGTATAAAATATTTACAAAATGTTTTATATCTGTCTTTTGTACTTCTCTATTTGGTTTTTATATCTGTCTCTATTTCAACAATAATGTTCTGCACCCAAAAATAATGTTCTGCACCCAAAAATAATGTTCTGCACCCAAAAATAATGTTCTGCACCCAAAAATAATTTTCGACCCAACAATAATGTTCTGCGACCCAAAATAATGTTCTGCGACCCAACAATAATGTCTTGCACCCAACAATAATGTTCTGCGACCCAAAAATAATGTTCTGCACCCAAAAATAATGTTCTGCACCCAAAAATAATGTTTTGCACCCAAAAATAATGTTCTGCACCCAATAATAATGTTCTGCGACCCAACAATAATGTTCTGGGTCCCAACAATAATGTTCTGCGACCCAAAAATAATGTTCTGCGACCCAACAATAATGTCTTGCACCCAACAATAATGTTCTGAGACCCAACAATAACCCAACAATAATGTCTGCGACCCAAAAATAATGTTCTGCACACAAAAATAATGTTCTGCACCCAATAATAATGTTCTGCGACCTAAAAATAATGTTCTGCGACCCAACAATAATGTCTTGCACCCAACAATAATGTTCTACGACCCAAAATAATGTTCTGCAATATGTCTGCACCCAACAATAATGTCTGCGACCAAAAATAATGTTCTGCACCTAACAATAATGTTCTGAATAATGTTCTGCGACCCAACAATAATGTTCTGCGTCCCAACAATAATGTTCTGTGACCCAATTTCGGGTCACGATCCATGGGTTGAGATTCGCTGCCTTACATTATAACACAATATGTCTTTACCTTAATTTTCTTTTAAAAATACTAAACCTTACTTGCAATGCGGCACGTGTTGTTTTTAGTTGAAGTTAGAGAAAATTAGAGTAGATGCAAGGTTCTTTAATGGATCTTGGAGACAAAATACGAGCACTTGGATTAAACAAACAACACATAGAAGATAGGAAAAGTTTCACAAAACTGTTTTTGTGGTTATAGGGACGTATTTCTAACACACAAAACTGATTCCAAATGCCATGTTTTTCTTTAGCGAATTTTTTTTAAATAGATTAGCTTGAAGAGGAATTTAAAAGGGACTAATAATAGGAGGGAGTTATGTGAGGAAGTTACGCCAGGGAGCTACATTTGATTAACCCTTACCTAGGTCTAGACCTAGGTAAGGTCTAGTCTAAAGGTTTAGACCCTTAGACAATATCTATACGTAAGTGTTTTATATAGATATAACTTTATCATAACTTAACATGTACTTAGGTAAATATGTTGATATATTTGAGTTTTCAAATAATTAATACTCCTTTAGATTATATTAACTCTGAAATTACTTTAATATTTATAATATTTACGCAGGATTAAGTCTATTGAAGTTTATAGGTTGACATATACATGATACCGAAGTAGGGAGTTTGATTATTGTCTGCAATGGAAACTGCATGGAATTACAGCGCACTCTAACTGAATACTAATGCACTATCTTGTACCAAGTCACTTTGTAATTGTTATTAAACTATAATTACAAATTCTGAGTTGGAAACTTTAATTGGTAGTCAGGCATGGAGAAAATTTATAATGGGATTGCTCCAATTGGCTACGATATTTCAAGAAGATTAAGAAGATGCTGCCTGATAAAAAATTCAAGATGTAGTTATAGAGATATATACTAGAGGGTGCATAGCCTATCTCAATAAATTAGGTAACACATTTATAAAATAATGTTTTGTTGTTAGGGTGGTACCCCTACTTATGACCACCAGTTAACTCATAGAGATATATACTAGAGGGGGGATAACCTATGTCAATAAATTAAGTAACACATTTATAAAATAATGTTTTGTTGTTAGGGTGGTACCCCTACTTATGACCACTAGTTAACCCATAGAGATATATACTAGAGGGGGGATAACCTATGTCAATAAATTAAGTAACACATTTATAAAATAATGTTTTGTTGTTAGGGTGGTACCCCTACTTATGACCACCAGTTAACTCATAGAGATATATACTAGAGGGGGCATAGCCTATCTCAATACATTGAGAGGCCTGAAACACCATTTTAGGGCTCTCAGGGACTCAGTTTAATCTCAATGAAACCTCCTTCAAGAGTGAGTTAAGGTTATAATTAATCAATTAATTTCGGCATCCCGCACATTGATTGTGTTTTGATTTGTATTTTAAACGTTCTACTATAAGTTATTGTAATTTTGAACTGATTATTTGATTATATTTTTAGCGACAACACGTGCCCTATTGCCAGACTTTGCTTTTCTCCTCTCGAAACCATAAGGCAGGAACATTCCGTTGCCGAGGTCGCTAAGGCGTTAGTCTTAACACTGACCTTTGATATCCACGGAGGTCTGGGGTTCGCATCCCAGGTTACGCTCTCAGTTTGTAGAAGATTATTGTTTAGGTAAATTATCGCCAACTTTAGAATACACTTTGAGCGTAACGGTTGCTATTACAACCCGAGGTGGTTCCCGCAGGGGTTATCCCAGATGAGCTGTAAGGCTCTAAACGGGAATTATTATTATTATTATATTATTTAGGATCCTAAATTTTGCCTTAACCCAAGTTTATTTTAGATTAGGGATCTTTTACGAGTGTACCTGACATCACACAGACTCGGAACCACCGGTTTAAAGTCCCTTTCTAAGGACGGCACGTGAAAGGATCAAACCCGAACACATTAATAACACATTATTAATGTGTAATTCCCACAGCTGTGAATGCATTTTTAAACTATTTTCTTCAATTATTAAATTTAATCATGCTAAGGTTATGAGTGGAGTGAAGGACTGGAGGTAATAAGGTAATAAGTGAAAATATGACAAATTTTATAAATCTGGAGGAATGCAGATTACGCTTAAAATATATCATTGATACTACCGAGTTTAGCAAAACATGAATAGTTGACACAATATAATTGTGCGAGAGACACCTAGGAAATGTGACAAGCAAATGCAATGCTACATCTGGGAACTGTTCCATCATTCGACATTCGTCATCATTGATGGCTCGACATAATGTCATGTCCCACTCTGTTTCGTTACGTCTAACTCATCAGGGCGCCGACAGAGCCTGAACTCACTCTGACCTTCAATTAATTCCGTAGAATATAATGTGAATTATTTACCAGAGACGAGCGGTGCTCTCTTACCGCCATCATGCATGGCAAGCAAAACATATATTATTTTGATACTACCGAGTTTTGCAAAACATGAATAGTTGACACAATATAATTGTGCGAGAGACACCTTGGAAATGTAACATGCAAAATGCAATGCTACATCTGGGAACTGTTCCATTCGACATTCGTCATCATTGATGGCTCGACATATGCTTAAAATGACTAAAAAAAAAAAAAAAAAAATAATAATAATAAAATAAAAAAAAAAAAAAAAAAAAAATGCTAATAAAAACATTTTTTTGCTAATAAAATAAAATAAATAAAATGCCCGTTTTAGGGCCTTTCGGCCCATCAGGGTATTCACCCTGCGGGAACAACATCAGGTGGGTTTTATCTACTACACTCTAAGAATTAATTAAAGTTGGCGAAATCATTTTAAAACAAATACTATTCATAAACCTTAGAGCATAGCCGGGCTGCGAACCCCGGACCTCCGGTGCCGAAATCGAACGCCTTAACGATCACGGCCACGGAGGCAGACTTGCTAATAAAATAATAAAATATAATATGAAGAAAGAATATAAGAACACGCAAAAGTTGTACTATGACCCCTTATCTGATGTGTTTTATGCTCTTTCATTTTATTTAAATAATTGTAGTTTTAAGCATTTTTAGTCAACTTTTTTGTGTTTTTATTTAAGTTAAATTAATTTTTTGCAGTTAGAAGTATCAATTCCGAGTTTTTGTTCAGTATTTAATACTTTTTTTTAGTGATAATGGCTGGGTCCATTCAAGAGTCATTGTGTGAGTTAGAAACTAAATGTGGTGCGTGTAATGAGGATTTTGCAGACAAGGAGCCTTATGTAGGTTGTGATGGTCCATGTTATTTGTGGTTTCATCTGAATTGTGTAGGATTAAAAGTGTCTGATAAGAAAGTGATGAAGTCTGTAGAAGGTATGAAATGGTTCTGTGAGCAGTGTCTTAAAGTTGAAAACACAATAGATGCCAAAATTCAAAAATTAGTTGAGTTGTCTACTGCCAAACTGAAGAGTGAAATAAAGGAAATGTTGGTTTCTTTGAAGGATCATAAGCAAGTTGTAGACAAGAAAATATCTTATGCTGATAAGGTAAAAAATGATAACAAGGAAGAAGCCCTTATCATTCAGCCTTTAACTAAACAAAATAATGATACAACCAGAGAAGAATGCAAGACAGCATTAAAACCTAAAGATTTAGAAGTCGGAATAGCTGGTATTAGAAATCTAAAGGAAGGAGGTATTGTTGTAGCTTGTAAAAAGCAAGAAGATGTTGCTAAACTTGAGCAAGCTGCTAAAGCTTCGTTAGGTGAAAAGTACATTATTAAGAGACCTTCAGAACGAACTCCTACTGTAAGAATTTTGGGAATTAATGAAGATTTAAGCCAGGATGAACTTAAAGTGTGTATGGTGAAACAGAACAGTACTGTAAATGAAACCTCAGTGATTGAAGTAGTTAAAATACTAAAAAAAAGAAACATGGTTAGAGCTATCGTTAAGTTAGATTATGATACTTTTAGTAATGTAATGGAAGAAGGTAAGTTAAACATTGGCTGGAATAGATGTTCTGTTTATGAAGATGTACCTATAAGAAGATGCTTTAAATGTTGTAGCTATTCACATAAAGCTGATGCTTGTCTGGGCAAATCTGTTTGTATTGTGTGTTCTTCTGAAAATCACTTAAGTAAAGACTGTATAGCCGAGAAAAAATGTTGTATAAACTGTACTAAGGGCAACAGAAATTTAGGTTTAAATCTGAACACTGAACACTCTGCTTCTGATTTTACTTGTCAAGTATACGTAAAGCAGATGGAAAAATTTCATCAAAGAGTAAAATACAGTTCATAGCAGTCAAATAGAAATAATGTGTTTACCTCACAGAGTCAATTAAGGACAATCGCTGGTGTCTATAGTAATATTCAGAGTCTTACCTGCCATTTTGATGAGTTGAAAATTGAGACTGAATTTAACCAATGGGACATTATTTTACTCTCTGAAACTCGTATAACGATTGATATTGCAGAATCTGAGATCCAACTTCCTGGTTATGAGTTATCGGTTGTTTATAGTAATAGTCGGTTTACTGGTGGTGTCGTTATTTATCATAGGAAATGTTTTTCGGTTAAAACTATTTATAAATCATGCTTAGATTATAATTTTTGGATTTTATATCAAGAATGTAGTTATCTAAACAATATTTTTTATGTTGGTGTAGTTTATCGTTCTCCAAATGGGACAGTTCCTGAGTTTCTTGAGGCTTGTAATTACTTTGTGAATAATATTTTAAAACCTGGTGTTAATTTAATCATAGGGGATTTTAATTTACCTGAGAGCCAAGGTTCCGTTGGTTTTAAATCCTTGAATCAGTTTTTTAATGATGCTGGCTATAAACAAGTTGTTGCAGAAGATACATATGTTACCCCCACTTCTAGTTCTAAAATAGATTTGTGTTTTATCAACAGCAAAGATATTAGAGTTGATGTAGGTCCAGCAGTTTTCTGTTATCATAAAATAATTTCTTTTTATCATGATATGAACTGTTGTAATGAACCTCTCACTGGTGATGTTGAGACTATGTCCAGGAAACTAAATAATTTAGCTGTTTTAGATGATATTAAGCATGCATTAAATAAGATTTCATGGCTGTCTGGTGGATCAGTTACCGATATTTATTCTAATTTCAGCAGTAGTATTTTAGATACCATAGATAAGCATGCTCCTTTAAAGCTAGTTAGAGGTAAGTTTAAGAAATGGGTCCCCTGGTATGATGAAGAGGTAGATAAGATCAAAAAGATTAAAGAAATAAATTACCAACGTGCTTCATTGATTGATTCTGTTGACGAGTGGAGTCAATTTAGAAAATCCAGGAACAAATATGTCTCTGTTTTAAGAAAGAAGAAAATAAAATTTTATGAAGAAAAAATAGATGAGAATAAACACAATAGTAAACAGATGTGGAGAACTTTAAAAGATGTTGTGAATCCTAGAAATAGTGATAATAATATTAAGATGGAATTTGAAAACCATGAAAAGTCAGTGCAAGATAACTACAATGAGTTCCTAGTGAAAAGTTTAGAGGCTATAAACGATTCAATTGAGTATTTTGATACAGATTGGAATTACTGTTTTGAACCAAGAGGTGATGTTGCATGGACAAATTTTAAAACCATTGATATGAAATATCTTGAAAAAGTTGTGAAAGAGTTAAATAACTGTTCATCTGGTCCTGATCCTGTTAATGTGAAACTAATCAAGCATGTTTTCCAGGAGATTAAGTTACCATTATTAAATCTAGTCAATGAATCAATTAAGTCTGGTGTTGTGCCTCGGGATTTAAAATGCAGCTATATTGTGCCTATTCAAAAAGTCAAAGGTTCTTCAAAACCAGAAGATTATCGACCTATCAATCTGTTACCAGTGATAGATAAGATATTAGAACACTGTGTGGCTGACCAGCTGTGGGAATATCTTGAGCAAAATGATATATTATACGAGTTTCAATCAGGATTTAGGAAAACTTATTCAACTGAATCTGCTATTCAGGTTGTTCTACGAGACTGGTATAAAGCCATTGATGATAAGAAGATCATTATATGCCTGTTGTTAGATTTAAAGCGTGCATTTGAAACTGTGAATAGGAAAATTTTGTTACAAAAGCTGTGGGAGTATGGTATCAGAGGTGTGGTTTATGAGTGGTTTGTTAGTTACCTGAGTGATCGTAGACAGAGAGTCTACATAAATAAAAAATTATCAAAAGAAGTTAGCTGTGATATTGGGGTGCCTCAGGGCAGTGTTTTAGGTCCAATTTTATTCTTAATTTATATTAATGATGTTGTTAATTGTGTTAATATGTTGGGTGTGCATGTTAGATTGTATGCAGACGATTCGTTAGTTTATGTAATTGGATGTGATGCAGTAAGTCTCATTAGGGCGGTAAATTTAGTTTTAGAAAGTATTTATTTATGGTTATGTGTAAATAGATTAAAGTTGAATGTTAAGAAAACTAAGTGGATGTGTTTAGGCAGTAAGTTTTTCTGTGATAAAGTTATAGCTAGTAAGTTTAGTGTTAAGTTGAACTGTGATATTATAGATAGAGTTGATGAGTACAAGTACCTTGGTGTAGTTATAGATAAGAATCTTAGCTTTAATAGTTATGTAGATTATTGTTGTAGAAAGATAGGTTCTAGGGTTGGTTTTTTGTTTCGATGTTCAAAATTTTTAAGTTCTCCTACCAAAGAATTAGTTTATAAGACTATTATAATGCCATATTATATTTATTGCAGTTCTGTGATATTTGGTATAAGTAAGCAAAATGTAAATAGATTACAAATTCTGCAGAATAAAGCTATGAGATGTATTTTAAGAAGACCGTTTAGGTCAAGCACTGAAAAAATGTTAAAGGATTTAAATTGGTTAGATGTGAAGTACACAGTGAAATTTTATTTATTTGTATTTGTATATAAGCTTGTAAATAATTTGTTACCTAGTTATTTTAATGATGTTATTAGTCTTAAGGAGGATAGAAACCCTTATAATGTTCGCAGTAAAAATGAAATAGATACTCCGAGGGTAAACTCTGCATTATTACAGTCGACTGTTTTTATAAATGAATTAAAGAATTTAATTGTTTGCCTGAGAATATTAAAAAAGAACAAATATTAAAAGCTTTAAAAAGTTGTTGTATAGTCATTTAAGTAGTACTATGTTAACAGACTAGAAAGTAAGTTCCTTTTAAGTTTTATTGTACTTTAGATTTACTAGTAGCTTTTTAAGCTAGTTATTCATTATTATTATTATTATTATTAAAAAATAAAACTAACTGTGAATTAATAGAGAAACTCAGGTTCTTTCGTTGTAGTAAATTTTTTTATCCGAAATTACTTTCTGTAAGAAACTTTATCAGTGATTTATTATGAGAGTAATAAAAAATATCCCTCTCTCCCCCCCCCCTTATTTTTGTACTTAAAAAACAAGTAAAAAGTTAAAGAAAAAAAATTAATTTAAAAATAATTTTATTCCTGAGTTCGCACCAGTGAGTTACATCACTTTTTTAAAAACTTAAAAAATATATTATTAAAGAGGGGGGGGGGGGGGGTTAATTTTGAGACAGAATATTCCATCCGGGGGATGAAGAGCAAAATTTATTTGTTTTTTTTCCTTCAGATTGCTAGAGGGTGGTTGATTTTTTTAAGCACTTATTCTTTGCCGCTAAAGATAATTCTTTAATTTATATTTTACTGTTTCTCACTTTTTTGTACGCTGAAATTATCAGCAGGGTGGCTTCAAAGTTACTTTTTTACTTTTTATCATTTTTACCAAAGGTATATAGAAGTATTGTGTTTGCAAAAAAATCTGAAACCGGGATAACACCGGAATTATCCGTTACAGATGTTTCAATGGCTTTCTGAGTGGTTTTTGTAAAGTTGTTTGTCTGTATGTGTCTGTTATCATCGTAGCTCCTAGTGTACGTATACATGCTAGAGAGTTGAAACTTTGTACAAAAATCAGTCTTCCATTGTAGTTGTGCTATTCGGATTTTTTTTTTATTAAGAAAATATTTTCCGACTAGCACATTCGGAAAACCATAGTATTTTTATGGGTTAATGACATAATAATGTTATTCACCCATTTAATGACGAACATTTTGAAAAATCAAAGAATTTGTTAAAATTTTGTGATCGGATTGAAATTCGATACGCATGTATAAGACTAAAGTATGTGCTAAGTTTTATCTCATTATTAGTGTTAGCTCAATTCTTATCAAATGACTTGTACGATTTTTAAAAACTTGTAAAAATTCAGGAAATTATCGGGAGTTATAATACGTTATAAGTAATTAAACCAAGTTTCGTTTCAAAACGACAAGTATATCCATGATTTTTGTTAAACCATGAAAGTTAAGCAGCATTGAGCGTGGTCAGCTACTGGATGGGTAACCACTGGGAATGAACTGGATGTTTTTACTATTTAAGGACAAGCGAAGAGAGTCTGAAGACGTGTTGAAGTATGAATGCAACGACTTGTATTTTCTAAGCAAGAAGCGAGTCCAAAGTAGGGAGGATGAGCGTAGCGAATCCAAAGTTGAGCTAAGTCCAAAGTAGGGAGGATGAGGTAGCGAATCCAAAGTAGGGAGGATGAGCGTAGCAAGTCCAAAGTAGGAAGGATGAGCGTAGCGAGTCCAAAGTAGTGAGGATGAGCGTAGCGAATACAAAGTAGGGAGGATGAGCGTAGCGAGTCCAAAGTAGGGAGGATGAGCGTAGCGAATCCGATGCGATGAGGATCCGAGTTACTTCAGACCCAACTTTTTTCTTCTTAAAGAGAGTTAAATATATTTTTCTAAAATACAAATATTAAATAAACACTCCAGTTCTTCTTAAAGAGAGTTAAATATATTTTTCTAAAATACAAATATTAAATAAACGCTCCAGTTCTTCTTAAAGAGAGTTAAATATCTTTTTCTAAATACAAATATTAAAAAACGCTCCAGTTCTTCTTAAAGAGAGTTAAATATCTTTTTCTAAAATACAAATATTAAATAAACGCTCCAGTTCTTCTTAAAGAGAGTTAAATATCTTTTTCTAAAATACAAATATTAAATAAACGCTCCAGTTCTTCTTAAGAGAGTTAAATATCTTTTTCTAAAGACAAATATTAATAAACACTCCAGTTCTTCTTAAAGAGAGTTAAATTTTTATCTAAAATACAAATATTAAATAAACGCTCCAGTTCTTCTTAAAGAGAGTTAAATTTTTTTCTAAAATACAAATATTAAATAAACACTCCAGTTTTTCTTAAAGAGAGTTAAATATCTTTTTCTAAAATACAAATATTAAATAAACGCACCAGTTCTTCTTAAAGAGAGGTTAAATATCTTTTTCTAAAATACAAATATTAAATAAACGCTCCAGTTCTTCTTAAAGAGAGTTAAATATCTTTTTCTAAAAGACAAATATTAAATAAACACTCCAGTTCTTCTTAAAGAGAGTTAAATTTTTTTCTAAAATACAAATAATAAATAAACGCTCCAGTTCTTCTTAAAGAAAGTTAAATATATTTTTTTAAATACAAATATTAAATAAACGCTTCAGTTCTTCTTAAAGAGAGTTAAGTATCTTTTTCTAAATACAATATTAAATAAACGCTTCAGTTTCTTTTTAAAGAGAGAGAGTTAAATATCTTTTTCTAAAATACAAATATTAAATAAACGCTTCAGTTCTTCTTGAAGAGAGTTAAATATCTTTTTCTAAAATACAAATATTAAATAAACGCTCCAGCCATTCTGGAGCGCGAGCTTTGCCTATTCGAAGATGTGCTATTCAATAAATGTTACTTTTTAATGAAAACAGTTTGTACTTTGTTTTAGCAGAATAAACTGTTTTTTATTTTATTTATGAAATAAATTAAATTAAATTATGACCCCCAACAACATAAGTTCATATTTCTCTGGGAATTTCCCTAAAAATCACTAATCATGTTTCAGTTTTTACTAGGAAGTAAAATTTTAATCGAGAAATGCTTTTGAAAAAGTTAAAAAAGGGAACTTAGAGACGAAAACGATGTGGTTATGTAGAGAAAGAAGATGCCGCCGAAGCAGCAGTGCCACGCCCTTTACAAGTTTATTTTAACCTTAACAATAACTTACAGCTTTACATAACACTCTCCAGGAGGCCACTTTTCTTTTCTTTTTAAGTATTTTGTGAAACCCTCTGTCGTAAAGTACCTATTGAGTTAATTACTGGTTCTTGTTCTAATATAACGTACTGAATGACTGTAGTGCACTGACTCTAGTATAGATACCTCAAACACAACCATAGATTAGGAAGTAACAGCAGGTTCGCGTAAAGGTAAAAATGCGCCAAGAGCGAACATTAAAATGGCGCCCCCATAATTTTCACTTATAAATTTAGTATATATTTAGTTTTTCTGCACAGAATGATATGAACTGAATGGTGTTAACATACTCTCTGTATGTTAACAATAAGATAGACTCTATAACAATAAAATGAAGAAAAAGTTATGGGATATATGCGTGAGGCCTGTACTACTATATGGAACAGAAACGTGGACTTAATGCGAAAAAGTGATCAAGAAAATGAGAATAACTCAAAGAAGAATGGAAAGATGCATGCTTGGAATAAGACTGAAAGATAAAATAAGGAATGAACAAATAAGAAAAGAAACAATGTTAGAAGATATAGGTGCAGTAATGACGGAAAATAAATGGAGATGGGCTGGCCATATAGCTAGAATAACAGATAACAGATGGACTTACAAAATAATAAATTGGTACCCAAGGGATAGAAAGAAAAGAATAGGAAGACCAGGTTTACATTGGGATGAGGAGATGAGGAAGTGTTGTGGAGGTGTAACCTGGCAAAGACAGAGATATGTGGAAATGGATGAGTAAAGTATACATAGAAGAATGGTTGTACAGAAATTAAATTAAGTTAAAAAAAAATAAATAAAAAAAAAAAAAAAAAAAATTAAAAAAGCATGCAAATACTAACATTTACTAAATTAAATTAATAATAGTAATTTTCATATTGAATAATTATACAAAACTATAAGAATATCTTAAGTTAATTTACCGATTTGTGTGTATGTATGTATATACATGTTTGTGAGTGTGTGCTGGACCTATAGAGGAGCTATGTTAATTAATAAACTACCACTAGAGATCAGGTCCTCTGTGAATTTAAAAATATTTAAACTCAGATTAAAAAGATACTCATAGATCTTTATTCCCCCTTCCTTCATTTCAATAGTTTACCTTTTCCTATAAACCTATCATCATCAATAAAATTATTTATTTTTTTAATTAATTAATTTATTTGTTTTTTACAATCAGACTAAACCTTACTAATCATTGCTAATTAGTTTTTGCATTACACTCTAATCTACGTTTTTTTAATTTTAATTCCTATACTATTTATCATCCTACATATGTTTATCTATATCAGCTTACCACAGTATATTTTTCAAAGCTTTAAACTCTTAAAATAACTTGAAAAGGCTCCCTCTCACAACTCAGGCTTTGCCTCCTGTGAGAGGTAGCTTTTACTTTTACAAAATGCTGTATTCATTTTTTTTTGTATTTTTATTTGAATTGTAATTTATTAGTAATTAATAAAGTTTTTACAAAAGCAAAAAAAAAAACAATAAAATAGACTCTTTGTATGTTAACAATAATATAGACTCTCAGTATGTTAACAATAACATAGAATTTTTGTACGTTAACAATAAAATAGACTCTTTATAGGTTTACAATAATATAGACTCTCAGTATGTTACAATAACATAGAATTTTTTGTACGTTAACAATATAATAGACTCTTTATAAGTTTACAATAATATAGACTCTCAGTATGTTTACAATAACATAGAATTTTTGTACGTTAACAATTAATAGACTCTATTGTATGTAACAATAATATAGGACCTCTCAGTATGTTAACAATAACATCGAATTTTTGTACGTTAACAATAAAATAGACTCTTTATATGTTTACAATAATATAGACTCTCAGTATGTTTACAATAACATAGAATTTTTGTACGTTAACAATATAATAGACTCTTTATATGTTTACAATAATATCGACTCTCAGTATGTTAACAATAACATAGAATTTTTGTACGTTAACAATAAAATAGACTTTTATATGTTTACAATAATAAGACCCTCAGTATGTTTACAATAACATAGAATAATTTTATCAATTTCAATTTTATATTTTCTCAATACTAATAATATTAAAAACATAGTTTTTTTGTACGTTAACAATATAATAGACTCTTTATATTGTTCACAATAATATAGACTCTCAGCATGTTAACTATAACATAGAATTTTTTATGTTAATAAAAACATACAGTACATATTTAAGTTACATACATACAGTAACATACATATTTTTCAGTTTAGGAACCTTTTTTTTGTATTTAATAAGTTTAGTAGGTAGAAATAATGACATTGTCATTTATTAAAACTGTTTTTATACCTTTAATGGAAACCTAACAAGTTCTAACAAGATAGAGTAAAAAACCTAATTATTGGAATGCGTTAATTGCTTTCACTACAGAATTTATTTGGGAGGAAATGAATGAGAGTTAAAAGGAAGTTGCGAGCCGGTCTGACATACCTTAGGATAGGTCCAATCAAAACTTATTAAGTTGCGAGCCGGTCTCGACATACCTTAGGATAGGTCCAATTAAAACTTACTAAGTTTTAATGCATTTTCAATTCTCCTTAATTACAAGTAATTTCCTAAATTTGGCATAAAAAAGTTTGTCAGGCGGTCATCTTAAGCCAAGTCATCATATGAACTTGCAGATCGTTATAAGTTATGTAATTTAGCTTTCGAAAAAACCTACGTTATTTTATGCTGATGGCTAAATTCATTTTAAGCTAATGGCTAAATTCATTTTAACAAAGTGGCTAAATTCATTTTAGGCTAATGGCTAAATTCATTTTTGGCAAATGGCTATATTCATTTCAAGCTAATGGCTAAATTCATTTTAAGCTAATAGCTAAATTTATTTTAGGCTAATGGCTAAATTAATTTGTTATTATTCAATCTAAACATGTTATTTTTGTAACGAGTTTTTAATAAATAAATAATTAGTATAAAATTAGAGTAACTTATATTGGAGAACGTTATAAATACAAATCAAAACACAAACAATGTGCTGGAAAACGAACATGATTTATTTATAATAAACTTAACTCACTCATGAAGGAGGTTTCAATGAGGTTACACAGAGCCCCTGAGAGCTCCTCAAAGATGTTTCAGGCCTCTCAAAGTATTAAGATAGGCTATGCCCCCTCTAGTATATGTGAAAATCATATCAAGACGAGGGGTTTCGAAACTAACCTCTCTTTCGGCGTCCGACCCATAGAGATATATATAATAGAGGGGGCAAAGCCAATCTCAATACAGTAGCAAGTCTGAAACATTATTTGGGGATCTCAGGGGCTCTGTGTAACCTCATTGAAACCTCCTCTAAGGAGGAGGTTAAGGTTATAATAAATCAATTGATTACAGCTTCCCGCACATTAATTGTGTTTTGATTTGTATTTTTAATATTCTGCTATATAATTATTGTAATTTTGTACTGATATTTGATTATATTTATAAGCGAAAGTGGTCAGGTTACTTTTTCGATGTTTCAAAATTTAACCTATAGGGCCCCTCTAGTAATAATACTTCTATGATCTGACCTAACCTACTCTATTAGTTTGTAGCACTAACAATCCACCAAAAAGAATACTAATAAATAATATGAATAATCCAGTAGTATTACATATTTTTGAAGTATTTTAAAATATGACTTAAAAGGTACATTAGAAAGTCATTACACGTACTTTTTTTTCGAAAATCCATATTTTACCGGATTCGTTCATTTTGGAAGTTTTTGTTAGAGTTGCGTCAAACCGTAGACTATATTATTTAAGTTTGGAAATGATTTAAAATTGCTTTTTAAGTATGACTGTATTATTGACTTAACCAAGCTTCTTTTCAAGTAAACGGACTTGTTGCGTATTGATTTATTTGTTAAGTTGGTACTCTTTGTATTGTTTATGGCGGGATATTTAAAAGGAAATATAATTATCTTTAGTAAAAGTGTTACTTCCTTGTTCACGTGTCCATGTATAGAAGCAGCTAAATTTGGGTTTAACAGCATTACAGAACCTATATGGCTTCTGTCGCTAAATATCTATGGTGAATGAAAGAGAAAAATAATTAGATTATTAGGACAGTAGTGTACTAGGCGTTTAAAATATTGTGGAAAAATGAATAATATAGTTGGTTTCATTTCCGCACCTACTACTATGGGTAATACAAGAAAGTAATTGTGTTGACCCTAAATATGATAAACCGAGGTTTCACCACATTCATCTGTTTTAAGGGGCAGTGTCATGACGTTTAGAGTAGTTTTCGCTGTGCTGTCTGTCTGTCATTTACTACGTACACACAGCGTATTTAACAGGCAATCGTATTGGATACGTATGCCAATACGGTCAAACTAACTTCCACGATTCTTACAGCGTATTTGTTAGTCGATCGAGTGAGATTACGTGATAACTGATCCCGCCAAAACCATAGCGTCTTCTTATAGTGAAGTTCACTTTGGTTATAAGAAGTTTAAAAAAAATATATTTAATGAAATTGTAATTCTTTGCATAATAATATAAAGCAACACCAAAAAAAAAAATATTCCAAAAGTTATTTGATCAAAAAACGGTAATATTGAAGTGAAATAAAAGTTCGACGAGAAGGTTATCCGTTAAATACGATCGTCTCTAAAGGTACATACAGCGTATCGGGGGATCCATTTTAGATTCTCATCTCCCTACGTTCTATCGTATGCGATCGGATCCCCTCACGTGTTCAACAGCTAATATTACCGTATTGAGAGATCGTATCCACATACGCGGATCTAGAAGTGTGTGTGCACGTACTATAATATGTATGTCTGCGCCACGCAAATCTCCGGCTGTGTTCACGTTAATTGGTTTAAACTTGGCACAAAAATTAAACATAGGTTTCATTTATGTCTAGTAGTGCAGCCTTGAAGATAATATTTTTAGGCACAGTACCTGTGCTGTCTTTAGGATAACACACGGTTAAAATTAATTGACTGTGTGGGAAAAATTGTTGAGGAATCAGTTAAAGCCAGTGATAAGACTTTTTAAAGCCATGGGTTCGAATCTTGGTACCGGTACTAATTTTTTATCGTCTTTTTTTACAGTATCAAAATAATTCTAATGTGAAGGTCCGCAAGCCTGGCGAATTGTCTTTGAAATGCGCGCTTTCTTGCTTATCAATCCAATTCTTGCGTATATATTTAATTACCTGAGCAGTAGCGTCACAGATTGTTATTTTTTTTGGGGAATTTTTTAAAGAAAATTAGCTAAAAAGTAGCATACGCAGAGCTTCAAATAAGCGCAAATATTGCTGTGCCGTGTAGTGCATAATCTATTGGATAAATATGCGTATTTTATTTAAAAAATAGAAAGTAACAATTTGTGGCGCTACTACTCAGGTAATTAAATACATACCAAAAAATTAAGCGAAAATTGGATTATATCATTTGATATAATGTTAAGGTTTGCAAAAAATTAATAGTTGACACAATATAATTGTGCGAGAGACACCTAGGAAATGTAACAAGCAAAATGCAATGTTACATCTGGGAACTGTTCCATAATTCGATATTCGTCATCATTGATGGCTCGGCTCAATGTCATGTCCCACTGTTTTGTTACGTCTAACTCATCAGGGTGCCGACAGAGCCTGAACTCACTCTGACCTTCAAATAATTCCGAAGAATATAATGTAAAGTATTTACCAGAGACGAGCGGTGCTCTCTTACCGCCATCATGCATGGCAAGCAAAACATATATCATTTGATACTACCGAGTTTTGCAAAATATGAATAGTTGTGTCGAAAATTGGATTAAAAAGCAATAAATTTCTCTTTTAAAAGAAAATTCACCCTTTCGGACCTCCGCCTGGAATTTTTATATTTTTTTCCCTGGAGCAGAACTGCACTTAGTTTTGTATTAGAGAGTATAGGTGTGAAGATGAAGACATCAGATAAAGTTTATTATGCCGAGTTGGAAATTCTAGTTATTTCTTTAAATTTAAAGTTGAATTCAAATATATTTCGTCTGGAATGTTATCTTTCTATTTTATGCTGCAGAGGTAAAATTCAAAACGTGTTTTATATTGTTACGATCAACGAGTTTGTAGGCAACTTATTTTTATTTCCTTGTTAAAAAATTTTATTAGTTGTTTATTGTTTATATTAAAACTTTCTTTTGTTTAGTTTGGTGCTTTATATCATTAAAAAACACATAAAGTCTGTTAAGGCTCCTACGCAAAAAGGTGACTTAGAATGGGCTTAAATTCCCGCTATATCCACCATATATCAAATTATATCTATCGAACTAGCGTTGCTTATATCATATGTTTGACGTCAATAACTCACATTAATGAATCAGCTAAAAGCCGCTAAATCCAGAAAGATATTGTATCAGGTTGAAATTGAATTAATATAATAATAATAATGTCTTTATTTACTTTAAGACATAGGCCCGTATTCAAAGACGTTTTCCTAACATTCTCCTAACTTTTTCCTAACATGTTCCTAACATTCTCTAACCTAACTTTTTCCTAACATTTTTTTAACATTTTCCTAACATTTCTAACATTTCCTACCCAACCCTTCTCCTAACATTCTCCTAACTAAACCTAACTTTTTCCTAACATTTTCCTAACACTCACCTCAGGTTTAGGTAAGGGATATGTTTTTAGCCACGAAATTTAAATGATCGTTCCCGTGTTTAAAAGTCTTTTAGAGGCTCGCATGATTTTTTTTAGTAAGAACCTAAGGTAGTTAAGTCAAAAGTGATACCATTGTAAATAGTAATATATCGCAAAATATCAATGTTATTAACTTATTACCTGGATTTTACACACACTTTCGTATTAATAACTATCTACATAAATTTACATAATATAAGTTACTATTAATCCACTTACCTTACTATTAGGGAACCCTGAAATTCTTTTAACACATCCGCCCAAGCCTTTTTCTTTTTTCGGCCGCACACAATCAGATTTTTTATTTTCTATGGTCGTTTGTGGCGGGCTATCCATTCAAAGAGGAAATCAGTTGGTCCGGTGTGAATAATTCAGCCATTATATACCAAAAAAATTTACAAAACAAAATGAATTTGATGACAAAATACGAAAAACAAAATTGTGTAAATGATTTAGCAAAATGAAAACAGTGTTGCACTGATTAACAGGTCTTCATTTAGAAACCTTTGGATTCGTACAACCTGGTCCACGTTCAAACTTAAAACGCTTGATACTGCTTTATTTATGAAAGCTGTTACAATAATTGAACATTGTATTTGTATAACTCTACTGTTTACTGAAACTATGTAAATAAAGTTTCTAATATATTTAACATTCGCCAAAGCAAGGCCGCATTGTTGTTTATGACAAAGTGTGACGTAATCCAGGTAATAAGTTAATAACATTGATATTTTGCGATTACTTCGGTTACTTACAATGGTATTAATTTTGACTTAACTACCTTAGAGTTCTTACTAAAATAAAATCATGTGAAGCCTCAAAAAGACTTTTAAAACACGATAAGAGAATGTATAGGAAAAAGTTAGGAGAATGGTTAGGAAAAGTAGGAGAATGTTAGGAAAATGGTTAGAAAAATGTTAGGAAACGTCTTTGAATACGGGCCATAGTCTCTGCAAAGAGTACATTATTTTCAATGGTTTAAGCTATAACATATACATAGCATGCAAACAGTTAAATATTATAAGTTTGATAAAAAAAGAAATAGGTGCTTTTACATGAGTAACTAAAATTAGTATTTTAAATAAAATTACAAGAACAGTTTTAAACTTAATGTTTGTGATAGATTTTAGTAAATAAATGAATAGTTGAAACTATTCATGTTTTGAAAAACTCGGTAGTATCAAATGATATAAATAAATGATGTTACTATTTTTTTTAAATTCAATTACCATGTACTAATATATAAGGTTAACTCACAAATGAAAGTTAATGCAATTATCAGCATTAGTTCAGAATTTATCAATTGACATATATAATTTTATCTAAAAAAAAAATGTTTTTTTGACTAATAAATTTGGAAATTCGCTTTGACCACCCTTTGCATTTCGACACCAAACTAACATAGGCGCATCACACTAAGCGAAAACGTTTGGAAGGGAACCGTCGAGTCGGAATCCTCCAACTATTCCCTCCAATCCTCACGGAATCCTCCAACTATTCCCTCCAATCCTCTACGATGCCTTTGACGACAAGGCCGCCTAACCTTCACAAGATTAATGTTACAGGAGTAATATAATCGATCATAATTTTAATATAAAAATGCAAAACATTTCAGAAAAAAATTAACTATTCATTTCAACTAATTTCCATTCCACTATTTTAATTTAAGCCAAATCCTTAAATAAAAATAAAATATTAACATTTCCTTTAGCACGCCAAAGATTATCTCACTGACCATGATGTTTAATAAGAAAACGCATTAGAATTAAAAACAATTAATATATTGTTATCCACAAAAGTATAAAAAAAATATAACTGACCGGTTTCGACTTAACGTCATCATCAGAGCCGGTCAGTTATATTTTTTTATACTATTGTGGTTGACAATATATTAATTGTTTTTAATTCTAGCGTTTTTTAATTAAACATCATGGTGAGTCTATACCACAAAATCTCCGTAAAAAAACTAATGATAGTATTAAACTGGGTGAATCCTCCTATCAAACCGCCCAAGTCATTTTAACCAGTATGAGCACTATATCTCTCAATAACCAATAATGTCAATAAAAAAGCTAATATCGTAGCAGTATGCTACTTATAATAATACTAATATGATAAACAGCTGCAGGCGTCAATAATGGAAGCGCGGAGCCGTAAAGTGGCCCTTAGATGCAAACTTAAGTGGGGATTTTCGGTGGTGTAATGGTTAACTCGTGCGCTTACTACCCAGACAGTCCGGGTTCGATCCCAGTCGGAGCCTCTAGGATTTTTATGTGAGGAATGGAAATCCTTTTACGTACCATCCTTCCAAAAGGACATTAAGCCTTTGGTTCCGAGCCTGTTCGATGACAAACTTGGGATGTCAGTGTGTTGAATCAGGGTTTAAAAACAATTAGGGAACCTCTATAAAAAAAAAAAAAAAAATGCCCGTTTTAGGGCCTTTCGGCCCATCAAGGTATTCACCCTGCGGGAACCACCTCAGGTGGGTTGCATCTACTACACTCTAAGAATTAATTAAAGTTGGCGGAATCTTTTTAATACAAATACTATTCATAAAATCTTAAAGCATAGCCCGGGCTGCGAACCCCGGACCTCCGGTGCCGAAATCGAACGGCTTTACGATCACGGCCACAGAGGCAGACTAACAACCTCTATAGCAGTTTATATAAAATATACATACGTCTCTGCCTTATAGTTTCAAGATCAGGAAAGCAGTGGCAGTCACGCCATAGTCTGGCAGTGGGGCACGTGTTGTGTCTATTGAAGCTATTGACACTTATAGTAAAATGCACGGCTCTTCTGTAGGTTAGACGAAAAATGCCTGCAGTAGGGCTTATAAGGTAGAGAACACTATCTTCTATCTAACGGAGTTAGCAAAAAAGGGCCCAAAACGTGGCCTACTTGCTAGTTGACCTCACCTCCCCCTAATTACTATTCCTATCACTACGACCCTAAATTGCGACCAAGATCTCAAAGGCCTCTTGTTTTATACGCGTGTCCGTGTCATAGTTTTAGTGGCAGTTAACCCTGACTGAATCACACGCTATTAAGTAACGTGGCATGTAAAAAAGCTTTTAGCGAAGACAAACCAGCTTTCAATTCACCAAAGTCAACACTGATAAAACCTATACGTAGGCGATATGGAACCGGACTGGATTAATAAATCAGACCGGGTTCCCACAGTGATTGATATTAGAGATATAAAACAAGTGTGGGAGAAATAACCCACCTCGATGATTTGGCAATATGGAGCCATAGAAGACAAAGATAGTTCTCTCGATAAATCTTTCTATTTACAAATATTCGTAAGTGCTTTTCGAATGTAGTGTTTTTTTTTACAAATCAAATAATGTGTTTGCCCATTTCCCAACTGTTGGATAAAAAACTAGTTCTTTTCTATTCAATTAATTTTATATTTGGCCATTTTCATGTCACATAGTATTGTATTACACGATCTGTATTCTAATAGCCTATGCAGAGATTATTAGAGGTAGGTATACTAGATATCTAGATTACTTAAAGTTATTTTTTTTAAACAAGTTCTTTATTGGCAAAAGTAATACAATATTTATTTTGTGTATACCGGAGCCATATTATATTTATTGATTAGGGTAATTTGTGCCTCTTTATTTTATTATTTATTTGTTATTTTTGTGGTATAAATTTTGATTATTTTTTGGGGTGTGAGGGGGTTTGTTTGGGTCAAGGATAATTCTATATTTTTTGGTTTGGGTATTTTATTTTTTTTATTTTTTGGGGGATTGTCAAAATATATTTTTGGTGGTGTTTTGAATAGGATTATATTGTATAGGTAGTTTGCAGGAGTTTCAAAAAGGTTGCCTATGCAGTCTGTGGACTGACTTTTAATGATTCAAATTTACTACTTAAAGTTAAATTAAGTATAAATTAGTACGAATATTTTTTTACTTTTTAAGATATAGTTATGTAATTAAATATTTAGAGACCTTTGAAAAAAAAATATCCCCCTCAATGTAAAAACTGGATTAGGTACAGGCCATGTGTTGGTCTTATCGTTTCGCGACCCCTTTTATTCCATTTATAACCCAATAAACGTAAAATACGACACTTATATTTCATATTTAAGAAATAAATGTCTCTGATCGTTTACGGTTAAACAGTAACTCCGATTGATCAGAAACTGGTCGTAAAAGATTCAGGAGACCCCGCCTATTTTTTTAGATGTTATGTGAATTACTTGGAATTGAATGAATGACTGTATAATTAGGTTAATGACGTCATTAACTTATTATAAACAATAAGATCTGACATCAAGAAAGGTCTTGGAGAGTTACCGTATGACAACAAATCATCTAGCAACTCTTACATACACAAAGAGTCCTATGTTTCAAGTTGATCAGCTGCTACCTGTTCGTAAAATGAGTCATCCGACTAAAGCAATTAATGTCAATGACTGCGAGTGCTCAATTAATGTCAACTGTGAGTAATTGACATTACTGTGAGTAATGTCAATATCTGTGAGTGCTCAATTAATGCCAATGACTGCAAGTGCTCAATTAATGGTCAATATCTGTGAGTGCTTCAATTAATGTCATTACTGAGTAATTGACATTACTGTGAGTAATGTCAATATCTGTGAGTGCTCAATTAATGTCAATGACTGCGAGTGCTCAATTAATGTCAATATCTGTGAGTCTCAATTAATCTAATGACGTGAGTGCTCAAATGTAATGACTGCGATGCTCAATAATGTCAATATCTGTGAGTTCTCAATTAATCTCAATGACTGTGAGTGCTCAATTAATGTCAATGACTGTGAGTGCTTAATTAATGTCAATGACTGTGAGTGCTCAATTAATGTCAATGACTGTGAGTGCTCAATTAATGTCAATGACTGTGAGTGCTCAATAATGTCAATGACTGTGAGTGCTCAATTAATGTCAATGACTGTGAGTGCTTAATTAATGTCAATATCTGTGAGTGCTCAATTAATCTCAATGACTGTGAGTGCTCAATTAATGTCAATTACTGTGAGTGCTCAATTAATGTCAATGACGTGCTCTTGATATTAATGCATACACGGATAAGATAAGATTGATTTGAATGCTGCCTGCGACAGTGGAGTTATCAACAAGAACAATCTGAAGTTGTTTGTCATGTAAGCACTGATGATGACTGATAACGGTTGAAAGCCGGCTCTGTTATATAAATATAATAATGTGTGGAGAGACAAAAACTGTTCTGTTTTTATTCATTATTACGGCACTTCACGGCTCAATTCAACATATTACATAGGAACTTAACGTAAACTTGCTGACTGTTGTATTCAAACAACAAATGTAGTCGAACAAACAGGTAGAAATTCTAGCTACAGAGATAACGCTGGTGTGGCTGACCACTCTTGAACCTGAAACAGAAAGGAAAGCGGCTATTATTAGACCTAAAAGTCAAGTCACAATAATGATGATCTCCCATAAATCAACAGGAACAAGTCTCGATCTTTTTATACAACCTATGGATTATAAACACATGAGATGTACGGACGAATTTCCGGACAAAAGCTCAATGTTGGACTGTGCAACAGGGAGGCTGAGAGGATTGCAAAAGAACCTGCTTTGGACTCTAGTTTGCGACTTGTTTAAAGTCCCATCTAGTTAGGTACACGCGATAGTTGAACAGAAGTCTCTAGAGCGTTGTGACGCAACATAGAGAGCTCCGATGAAAGGATCTTTTTCAAAGTTTTACTTCCCCGACTGTTAAAAGCAAGCATTGAAAGGGTATGAGATATGTCTGCTTCAATAGCTTCAAGATTAGGGACGACCAGTAGCTGCTGAAGCGCTCTAGGAACGAAAAACACAACAGTTAGTTCAAAATTTTTCTTTTTGAGAAAGAGAGAAATCGTCTAATCAGAGAGGCGATTCTGCAAGCAGATACTTGACCCGATTCTGAACATCTTTTCGTCTCAAAATATCTCAACTAATATAAGTCATTTGTGAAGACAAAATCATTACTTGTTTGACAGAGATTTTGTGGTTTATGTTAAACATGGTTAATATTTAAAACACTGAGTTTAAAAAAAATATATATTTAATTGTCAAACCACAATACATACACAGTACTTTTTATAAAAAGTACTCTGAAGATGACTAAGTAATAGTCGAAACCGGTCAGTTTTTCTTTTTTATGTATTGTGGTTTGACAATTAAATATACACATTTGTGAAGACTTTAAATTTCAATATATAAGGCTGTTGTTACATTTCAATTTCCTAAAAAAATTACAAAAACATAATTCAACAAATAAGCGGCAACAAAGTTGTCGAAAAAATATCTCTTTTTTTAAGTAAATCCGACAAAGTAGAAAATATTTCACTCTTAGATATGATGTGTGATTAATCACGAATGAAATTAATGAGGTAAAAATTTAACAAATGAGTTAAAATCAATCAAATAAATGAGTCTGGCTGGATATGAGTCAGAAGGCTTGTTATGAGTTTCTCTTGAACTTTAAAACAAGTATGGAACAAACAACTTACTAAATAATTAGAGTAAATAATAATGAGTAAAAATATTCATGATTTTTGGGATCATGATAGTTAAGCATCATCGAGCGTGGACTGTGCATGGTTGACCACTGGGAATGAAACGGATGTATTTACTATTAAAGGACAAAGGAAATCGAGTCCGAGGACGTGTTGTAAAATAAATCTAACGACTTGCATATTCTAAGGACGAGCGAAGCGAGTCCAAAGTAGGGAAGATAAAAGTAGCGAAGCCGATGCGGTGAGGAAAAGTCCCGAGGTACCCCGTACCCGATTTTCTTATTTTAATTGACTTAATAAGCACCAAATGTAATTAAAATCACGGCAACCACCGAACAACAAGCAGAGGCAAATTAAAGAGGCAAACTCGATTTATCCTTGCAACTTATCTACGCTTCGCGCCTTTTTAACTATAACCATGTGAAGATAAGTTTGCTCCAATTTTTCTATCTTATACAACGTCCATGGGGTCAGAAATTTTTTCTATGGAGTCATTCCCTTTATTCAAGACCTTCGAAGAATGTGGTACTTTCAACGTTTTAGATTTACTTTGTAAATGTAATTGACTTTGTATTACCATAATTAAATTTTAGTCATTAAGAATAGACTAAAAATTAATTATAGACCTTTTTTGGAAATGAAATTCCCCATCACTTAAGGATGTTTGTCACAAATATCCTTTGTGACAAATATCACAAAGGATATTTGTCGCTATTTCCTTAATCGTTTTAATAAACTATTTTCTAGATTAAAAAAGGTTGTATTTACCGCAAGTTGAAGAAGCAATCGAAGAATCAGCTACCGTCGATACTTGCTGTTGACCGCAACAGCTTCGATTATTTACTAGATATTTATGAATCTCCGTTTCGTCATAAACAAATAATTTTAGATACATCAAAGTAAAATGTATAACTCTCTACTCTCTGATTATGATTTATTCTCTATTAACTAACAGAAGAAAATAATATTTCTTCTGTCAGTATTGTACTATTGGAAGAATAGCTTCCAATAGTAAAAGTTATAATCTAATGGAGCACCGAATAATTTATACCACTTGTTCAACTATTTAATTGAAAAATAAGATCATATCTTATAAACAAAAAATGACATGATAAATATTAAAAAAAAAGGAAATATAAAAAAGGGATTACATAAAGCCAAAACCAGGATGTCGACGGAAAAAGGGCTCATCCTCGACATTCCATGGACGTTATATAATGGAGAAGGTTTTCATTAACCTTGAAATCGGTCTGATGACCATAACGATACGGAGATCTTTGTTTAGAACTTATTATGAATGAATAAAATAACTCTTAGGTTTTTTAAGTTGGCAAGGTCATTTTTACTTTCACTTGAATTTTTTTTATGAGATTTAATTTTCTTTATATGTCAATCGTTAAATACACTATGAGAAACTTTTGTTAATGTTTTGAACTAATAATTAAAGCATACGTTTGTTTTAATTAATTATTTAGTTTGATTTATTATTTTTAACAGGAGTTTGATTGATTATATTGATATATACATATATAGGATTGTAAGTACGAGTAGGAAGGACTTGGTTAAGTCGGGAAAAGATTTAAAGTGTTTAAGATGTGCCCCGCCCTGACTATCTGACAGCAGTGAAAGTAATATTCGACCTCCACACCGAATATCTTCACCTGTTAACTTCCTACGATAGAAATATTTAAATACTGTTTTTAGATACTTTTAATAGTCTCAATTTCTAAATGTACAGGACTTAACGCTGTTAGCACGAACAGCAATGCTATGAACACGTTACTAAAAACATAGAGATATTATTACTAGAGGGGCCCTATTGGTTGAATTATGAAACATAGAAGAAATAACCTGACCACCTTCGCTAAAAATGTTATCAAATAATCAGTACAAAATGACACTAACTTGTATAGAAGAACGTTAAAAATACAAATCAAAACAGAAACAATGTGCGGGAAGCCAAAATCGATTGATTTATTAGAACCTTAACTTACTCTTAAAGGAGGTTTCAATGAGGTTACACAGAGCTCCTGAGAGCTCCAAAACGATGTTTCAGGCCTTTTCATGTATCGAGATAGGCCATGCCCCCTCTAGTGTATATTATAGGAATTATTTAGTCATAGAGATGACTAAAAACCTTCATAATTCCATTCATAGTAACATATTTTTAGGAATATTATATGTAATCATAGAGATATATTACTAGAGAGGCCCTGTAGGTTAAATTTTGAAACATCAAAAAAGTAACCTGACCACCTCGCTTTTAAATACAATCAAATAATTAGTACAAAGTTACAATAACTTATATAGGAGAATGTTAAAAATACAAATCAAAACACAAACAATGTACGGGAAGCCAAAATCAATTTATTTATTATAACCTAAACTACTCTTGAAGAAGGATTCAATGAGGTTACACAGAGCCCCTGAGAGCTCCAAAAAGATGTTTCAGGTCTCTCAATGTAATGTGATAGGCTATGCCCCCTCTAGTATATATCTCTATGAATGTATTGGTTTCTAACTTTGTAGTATGCGACGATGGTGAATTGTAATCACAAATAGAGAAAGGTAATTAATCGCCATTGATTTTTACTATTAACGACGTTTCTTTAAGATCTACTATAAACATACCACTACTACTATATCTACTATTAACATCGTGACAGTTTGGCTTGGAACAAAGTTGAGTTGTTTATAAGATTTAATTGATATAAACGTAATTTATTAGCAGGCTGAAAACTATTGTTTCAATATAGGCGAAACGTCTATTTGACTTTGACGCAGTCTTTGTCGGTGAACTTAAAAATTAAAGCTATTTTTTAAACGGGGTGTTTGATGAACAACAGTTGATAACTTAGAATAATACTAATATAGAAGGAGCATAGGGCCGTAAGTACAATGTAATTCTACTGATAACATGAAAGCCAGTTAACTCATAGAGATATATTACTAGAGGGGCCCTATTAATTAAATTTTGAAACATCGAAAAAGTAACCTGACAATCTTCCCTACGAATATAATAAAATAATCAGTACAATAACTTAAAAATACATTTTTACTTATAGTAAAACGTTAAAAATACAAATCAAAACACAAACAATGTGCGGGAAGCTAAAATCAATTGATTAATTATAACCTTAACTCCCTTATGAAGGAGATTTCAATGAGGTTACACAGAGCCCCTGAGAGCCCCATAAAGATGTTTCAAGCCTCTTAATTTATTGACATAGGTTATGCCCCTTCTAGTATATATCTCTATGAGTTAACTGGTGGACATAAGTAGGGGTACCACCCTAACAACAAAATATTATTTTATAAATGTGTTACTTAATTTATTGAGATAGGCTACGCCCCCTCTAGTATATATCTCTATGGGTTAACTGGTGGTCATAAGTAGGGGTACCACCCTAACAACAAAACATTATTTTCTAAAAATGTGTTATAAATATCCACTAATGAAAAAAGATCTTAAGTAAAGTTAATAAAATAACTTAGAAACCTTGATAAGTACTTAATAAAATCGGTCTTAGATAGCAAGAGGGTAAGGGAATATAAGAATCTACATTTAGTTGACAAGGACTACTTTTAACATAATTTTAATTAAAAACATTAAAATACAATATTGTAATGTACCGATATTTATGTATATATTTTTTTTGAATAATCAATCATTAATTAATAATAGAACGCAATAATTCAGCAACCGGAAATATTGCAAACTTCGTTAAAAAACCTTTTATTTTGTCAAGTTGGCAGCATTACTTAAGACCACCAGGGAATCGGCTTTTGTGTTATCCATAGTATACAAGCCGCCTTCGTGGTCGAGGTCGTTAAGGCGTCAGTTATTAAACTGACCTTTGACACCACGGAGGTCTGGGGTTCGCATCCCAGGTTACGCTCTCAGTTAATATAAGATTATTGTTCAAATAATTTATCGCCAACTTTAGATTACTCTTTGAGCGTAACGATTGCCACAACCACTAGAGGTGGTTCCCGCTGGGGTTATCCCTGATGGGCCGCAAGGCTCTAAACGGGTATTATTATATATATTATCAATAGTGCTCCTTCTATGTATAGTATATTTCTAAGGTTGATAATTTCACGTTTAGAAACCCACCTGTTGTTGATCCCTTGTCCAGTTACACCGTTACATCATGAAGGCTGTGCATGGTCATTTGATAAACAACAGTTGATAATTTGACTTGTTATTAATCATTAGTCCAGTTACATGCTGAAGGCTGCGGATGGACATATGATCAAAAACAGGTGATAATTTCACATTTTGAATCATCACCTGTTGCTGATCACAAGTACAGTTAAGATGGCATATTAAAAAGGCTGTGCATTTTTTGCCCGCGCTTTACGATCAAGTCAAATCGTTTTTTATTTGTATTCTAATTGAAAGTTTATATAAATATTCTAGACACGCGTTCATACTACTTCCAGAGGCATGGGCGTCCGCAGGATTTTTTGAAGGGGGGGGGGGCAAAGCTACCAAGTTCAGTAATCATTAATGTGCTGCAAGTTTAGTATTCAGTACCTATTCACAAAAGTCAGTGATAAGAGTCCAGCAAACTACAAGAGCAGGGCGTTGTAACGCTTATTCTAATGTATTGACGAAAATTGTGCATTAATTAATTTAATGTGCATAAATAAATATTTTAATTCATTTAGACCTTTAGCGAGCGAAGCGAGTTCCTCAAAACATATTCAACAAGGGTGTTATCAACCCAGCGAGCGAAGCAACCCTGTATTAGTAAACATCATTTTTAAATTCAACAATCTAGCAAGCGAAGCATGCTCCTATTTACGTATCTTATAATATACTTTAACAATCTTGTGTCTCTTTTTCGATATTTATAGCAATCTAGCGAGCTAAGCGAGCCTCTTTTTTTGATATTCGCAGAAATCTAGCGTTAATTATTTTTATAAAAAAATGCAGGATAGTAACCATTAAACTTTTAATAGTTTGCAGTGCGGGTTAATCTAACTTTTCTTATTTTCCAGGGGGTCTAGTAGCCCTTTTGACCCACCCCCTGCGGACGCTCATGTCCAGAGGCGTTTTATTATTAGGTTTAAAAGTTAACACATAGATTCTATTAACAGCAACTAGTGATTTGTCTGAACCCTCTTTCAGTATTGTCATGCGATTTTGGTGTAATTGTATTGTTTACTAAGATCGCGAACTGACATCGGTCTGAAAGCTAAAAGATTAATTTTGATCAAATTTATGTTTAGTTTGTGTTATTAATATGACTTGACATTTTGGTTTTATTATTATTGTCAATATTTTGTTACATTTTTTTATATTGATTTCTTATTAATACACTGAAATATGTTCTAAGAAATTGTCTGTCTTTGAGTAATAAAGTGGTGCCGAATATTTAGTTTAACCTTCTTTGAATTTAGGTCTTGGTACTCCGTCGAGTTAGTCCAGCTAATGTTAAGAGGGGTTAATTCTCCGTCGAGGTCTAACTTATCGGCAACTTCTCGGTCTATGAGGGTTACAGTCGATCCCTCATCCAATAATGCATACGTTTCAAAACTGCCTTTATTGCTTCGTAGTACGACCGGACAAATTTTTAATAAAACTTTCGGACTGAATGTTTGTGTAGTAGACACAGTATCTGTTGTTTGATTTTGACGTTGATGGCTCGATAATTGATTCTGTTTGTGCAGGAGTTTATGATGTGCTAATTTACACCCGTTTATACCGCAAGTTCTTTTTGTAGTACATTGCTGCAGTTGATGTCTGCCAAAACATGAAAAACAAAGCTTTAGTCCTGTGATTATGCTCCATCTCTCATCCACTGAGGCATCTTGTAGCTTTGTGCAATCTTCCGTTTTTGCATGAGAATCCAAGTCGCATATAAACCAAACGTCTACAAAATGGATGCCATGATTTTCGGGGCAACTTGCTCCCCAACTACCGCCCTTTATGTAGTTAACAAAAATGCCAGACGATTTGAAACTCTTTATCCAGACGCCGTAAAAACTATATTAGAGAAAGAATATATGGATGATCTGCTAGATTCAGTCGATTCGGTGTCCGCTGCGGTTGACAGAGTGCGACAGGTAACAAAAATACATAAGGCAGGTGGATTTGAAATCTGCAACTGGATGTCAAACTCAAAAGAAGTCTTAAAAGAAATTCCGGAAGAAAGTAGGGCAAAAAATGCTAGAAACCTTGAAATTGAAACAACCTTGCCGGTCGAACGTGTACTTGGTGTATGGTGGGACGCGGAGACGGACCAATTTGTCTTTCGAGCCCATAGGAATCTACAATTGATGACGTCATCTGAGAAGTTAAAATTTCCAACAAAAAGGGAGGTACTAAGTGCGACAATGTCGATTTACGATCCTCTTGGATTTGCCACCCCCGCCACTATTAAAGGCCGGTTATTAGTTCAGAATATATGGCGACAGCAAACAGGTTGGGATGAAGTGATTAGCCATGAACTTCAAACTAGATTCACCAGTTGGATACGCGAATTGGAACAACTTACTCGATTAGAAATACCAAGATGTTACGATCGGAGGTTAAGTTGTGCAAATAAAATAGACCTCCATATTTTTGTGGATGGAAGTGAGGAAGCGTTTGCTGCAACCGGATATTTACGGGTGGTCCAAGAAGGTGAAGTAAGTACTGCCTTTGTCATGGCTCGTGCCCGCACTGCCTCAATAAAATCAACCATTACCATCCCACGCATGGAACTCGAAGCGGCATTGCTTGGATGTCGTTTAGCTGATTCTATAATTACGGCCTTAGAAGTACCTGTCACTCAGCGATATTTTTGGTCCGATTCAAAGACTGTTTTGCATTGAATAAATGATGGTGTAGGGCGATACAAACCCTTCGTAGCGAACAGAGTTGGAAAGTAGAAGAAGACTGACTGAAGCTAAAGAATGGCGTTGGGTGCCAACAGCGCATAACGTAGCAGATTTAGCGACGAGAAGTTCTAAGAAATTTGATTGCTCGTTGTTTAATTGGTGGCTTTTTGGTCCTGATTTCCTTCGCCAGAATGAAGACGAATGGCCAAATTGTCCGGAAACTTTTGCAATCGGTGAAGATCCGGAAAAGAAACAGTCATTCGTTAGCGCCGTGAACGATGTCCCTAGTCCTACCGTACTACCATTAGACAAGTTATCTTCTTGGCTTCGCCTTCTTCGCTGTGTGGCATGGGTGCTGCGATTTATAAAAATAATGAAAGAGTGAAAAGGGCTAGGAATTGAGAAAATACCTACACGAGATTGTAGGTTAGTTCCGGAACTAAGCCCAGACGAAATTGCCATAGCTGAAAAGTTGATCATTCGGTCCGCGCAAGAGCAATTATTTGGGGAGGAAATTAGAACATTAAGGCGAGGAGAATCGCTGAACAAGTCTAGTAAAATATATCAACTGTGCCCTATTTTAGACGAAGACGGTGTTTTACGGGTATCTGGAAGAACAGTGACATCACCCGACTTAGAAAATGATCAAAAGAACCCAATCGTATTAGATGGTAAGCAGTGGGTGTCCATACTAATTGCCAGACACTTCCACGCTCAATTTTTCCCATCAAGGTGTGCATACTGCGATGATAGCTATAAGACAGAAGTTTTGGGTGATTGGCCTAAGGAATACGGTTAAAAAAGTTACTAAACAATGTGTCCAATGCCAAATCCGTTTCGCTAAGCCTAAGCCGCCGCAAATGGCACCTTTACCACACTGCCGGGTAACTAAGCCACCACATGCGTTCTTTTATACAGGTGTTGATTATTTCGGTCCTCTAGAAGTAACAGTGGGAAGAAGGCATGAAAAGAGATGGGGCGTAATATTTACGTGTCTATCTACCCGAGCTGTCCATTTGGAACTTGCGCACTCACTTGACACGGACAGCTGCATAATGGCGATCCAACGGTTCGTGAGTAGAAGACCCTGTCCGGCTGAAATTTACTCCGATAATGGGACGAAATTTTATCGGTACTAGTCGAGAATTACGGCAGGCACTAAAGGAACTAAACCAAGGACACATGCAAAGAGCTCTGCAAGAAATAGGAGAGGGAGTAAAATGGCATTTCCAGCCTCCCAAAGCGCCGCACATGGGCGGTTGTTGGGAAAGATTAGTACGAAGCGTAAAGACTGCCATGGGAGCCGTACTTAAAGTTCAGTACCCCAAAGACGAAGAACTTCGTACCATACTCACTCGGGTAGAATTCGCGATAAATAGTAGACCACTAACGGAAATCCCGGTAGACCCCAGCGATCCAAAACCCTTGACGCCCAATGATTTTCTCTTAAACCCCTTCACGGAAAAAATTATTACTTTAGAATTCCCAAGGAAAAAATTGCAAAAAATCCAAAATTTGACACAGGCTATTTGGCAGCGTTGGGTCAAAGAGTATTTGCCCTGCCTCACTAAGCGCACTAAATGGTTCGCACCGCAACCTCCACCCCAGATTGGCGACCTTGCAATATGTGTCGACGAGGTTAGCCCGTCTTTATGGCCAATAGGTAGAATTAAAGCCGTACACCCTGGTCGAGATGGCCAAATTAGGGTAGTGGATGTGGAGACCACCAAGGGTACTTACACCAGGCCATTAACCAAAGTGGCTTTACTCGCAGAGGGGGCAGGATGTTATTAATATGACTTGACATTTTGGTTTTATTATTATTGTCAATATTTTGTTACATTTTTTTATATTGATTTCTTATTAATACACTGAAATATGTTCTAAGAAATTGTCTGTCTTTGAGTAATAGTTTGAATCAGAAATATTTAAGTTCGCGAAGTAGATAATTTATTAATTTTGACTGAGGTTAAGATTAGCAATAGTTAGTATGCAAAGCCAAACATGGCGATGATTTTAATGTTCTTCATATAGTGGATCGTTACCTTAATGATGTTTCAACTTAAGTTTTTGAGTAGAAAGTTAAGTTGCTGACTTAATGTTTCTTGTATTTTTTTAACTAAGTATGAGCTTTTGCTTCGTCATTTCTTAAAACGAGCGATGCTTTGTCGTAAATTCATGCGTACATTTATTTAACAAAAAAAAATCGAGTACGGGGAACCTCCGAAATTTTCATTATTACATCGGACTCGCTTTGCTCGTCCTCAGAAATACAGTTCGCCAAATTTATACTGATACATGCTTTCGGACTCGCTTTGCTCGTCTTCAGATAGTAGATGCACCTGCATTAGAAATTTTTTAGTGGATCTTTGAATGAGCTATGCTCGTGCTTAAAAATGCATCTGTATCATTCTCAGCGGTCACTCATACAGTACTGACCACGCTCAATGCTCCTTAATTTTTATGATCCAAAAATCAAGGATATACTTGTCGCATTAAAATGAAACTTGGTGTACTTATTTATTACGTATAAGTATATCCAATCGTAAATTTACGATAATATTACGTAAATTATGGGAGTGCTACCCATAAAAAAAAATCTTTTTTTTATTTCTCTAAACAGCTTCTTTTGATCTGAAGCGGATCTTGAGCCAATATTTTTTTGGTCGTCACCACCTTAAATTTTGGAGTTTCTGCCCCCGGGAATGTATTACAAAAATTGATTCGCCCCCTTTATAAATTTAAAGGATACCACAGCCCCCTAAAAATGGATATAATTGGCTCTAACCGTAATAAAAAGGAAACACTGTTTATTCCCAAGGGAAAAAAGTTACTTTTTTACTCCCATGGGAGTGGAAAGTAACTTTTTCTTCCTTGGGAGTAAAAAGTGCTTCTTCACTCTCTGAAAACTAGTCTATATACTTCACATTATACTCTTTATATTTATTAACTACATTATGTATTCAAGAATAGAAATAATCAACCTGTACAGGCCAGCATTGAAACTAACTAGTATCACAAAATTTGAAAGCTAATAGAGCTATCTCTTGGCGCTGGCTCTGGTCTCATGATTGAGACCTGAACAGACCTATAAGGGCTTCGGAGAGCATTAATATAATTAGAAATTGGTTTCTTAGCCAGCAACAGGTGGCAAGTAGTATAAAGCTAGTTGGGTCAAACAACATATATGTAAATTTTATGTTTTTATAAAGTCAAACGTTTTTTTCGACTTCAAAAAATAAACTATAAAGGATCAGTCTGAATAAAGACACCTTGAAAATAAACAGCCAGTTTCCAAAATTAATCTCAAAGGAATAGAAAACTCCTACAAAATTATTTATGATTTATTCGGACACTGATAAATCATAATCCCAGATACGGTGAACTTAAAATATAAAATTTCTTTAAAAGGACATTCAATACGTAATTATATCAAAGTAAGATCATAAAATATAACCCTAACTAGTGAACAAAATTTGTATTTTAAAACTACAGATTGAAAATGATGCAACATAACCTTCCTCTCGAGATTTATAACTAGGTTGTTAGGGGGTTTGATTTCAAAGAGTAAAAGTATAATATGGATGAATCACGCATTAAACAAAATAAAATCGTTCAAACACGAAGATCATCTAAATCGTTTAAACACAAAGATTTAGGGCGGTGTAGTAAAATCTAGAATATTATTTGACTTTAAATTAGCTGTTAGTTATGAAGCGAAACTAAGCATATTGATATGCTTAGTTTCGCTGCGTGCTTTGGTCGAGCGTTAGGATTCACTATAGAAAATATAAGCTAACAGATGATATGCAGCAAGAGCTAGTAATCAATTAATGCTCTATTATATGAATTATATGCTCATTATATTATATGCTATTATAATTATATGCTCTATATGCTCCATTATATGCTCTATTATATGCTCTATGATATACTCCTTATATGCTCTATGATATGGCTCCATTATATGCTCTATGATATGCTTCCATCATATGCTCTATGATAGGCTCAATTATATGCTTCCATTATATTCTCTATTATATGCTCCACTATATGCTCCATTATATGCTCTATTATATGCTCCATTATATGCTCTATTATATGTTCTATGATATGATCCATTATATGCTCTATTATATGCTCTATGATATGATTTATTATATGCTCTATTATATGCTCCATGATATGCTCCATTATATGCTCTATTATATGCTCATTATATGCTCTCCATTATATGCTCCATATATGATGCTCTATTATATATATGCTTCCATTATATGCTGGTATATTTGTCCAGAATTTGAGTTTTCCACTTGTCATTTTCAACTTGGTCGAAAACGATGTTTATTTGTCACTAAGTGTGTGTTGGCGAGTTTAAACCCATTGATCAGAATTGGTGAGTGCCATGGTGAGTATTTTACCTCTCCCACCTAAGTGATCAGAGTTGATTTGGCAAACTCTTATTGCTCTCTTCTTGAGATTAGTGATCAAGTAACTTCACGGTTATTGGTATAACCTTTTATCAACCAAGGTTTGAAGAGTTTTAACTTCAACGTTTCTTTCAAGTCGGCGAAAAAAGAGGTCAAAACCAACAAAAATTGGTAGAACAGACTAACATGTAGATTCAAATAACCCACCGTTTTTAGTAATTTTAATGAGCAAAGCAACCTTGATTTTTAAGACATGCCTACCGAGTAACTCCACGTACTAACCGGGAGCAACATGCTGAAAACGGTCCTTTGGTTAGATCGATTTGATTGGTCAACATGAAGAAAACGGCCTTTTGGTCAAATTGATTTGATTGGTCAACATGCTGAAAACGGCCCTTTGATCATATAGATTTAATTGGTCAACATGAAGAAAACGGCCTTTTGGTTAGATCGATGTGATTGGTCAACATGCTGAAAACGGCCCTTAGGTCAGATCGATGTGATTGGTCAACATGCTGAAAACGGCCCTTTGGTCAGATCGATCTGAGTGGTCAGCATTCGCGAACCTAGCATAGTAAAAGCTGTAGCAACTCATCACAAAGTGACGGTCTTTCTGTGGGTTTACACAGCCTGCGCTAGGATTAGGCCGAATACTATCTTCTATCTAAATGAGCTATCAAGAAGGGCCTATATGATATATGATTTATCATATCTCTCAAATTACTATTACTAAGACTCCTAATAAACTATGTGACAGCTTATTATGCTGACGTCTTTTTAATGCAAAAAGCGTTTTATTAAAAAAAATGTAAAGATATATCATATATATATATATTATATATAAATATATATATTATATATATATATAATAATAATAATATATATATATATATAATATATATATATATATATATATATATATATATATATAATATATATATATATATATATATAATATATAATTATATATATAATATATATATATATAATTATATATATATATATATATATAATATATATATATATATATATATATATATATATGCAAAGCTTATACAAAAGGTTTTTATTTGTTATTTACTTGGTCCTTTTCATAAATTCTCAACTAATATTCATTTCTAAATAGAAAGATAAAGGCACGGGAATGATCTAAGTAAGTGAAAGGGTTATACAATGGGAAAGGGAAAGTACCCGATAGTACCTGTACCAAGGAATGTACCCCAGACAGGTGTGTCCTTCAACTTGAAACAGTACCAATAAAACTAGCAAGAGACCACCGAATCTTACTCCTAATCTCATTATTTAACACTGCCTTACGTATTATAACAATCTTTTTACATATTTTTCATTAAAGTTGTAATCTTATTTACCTAACTTGTTTAAACGACTCTTCGTTCATTTAATTAATTTTATTAGTGGATTTTTCTTTTTTGTCTCTTATAATTGGAGGAAAAACTTTGTAATACAAAAAGGAAACACCCTCTTTTTTATTCACATTCACAATTCAACGTTGTAATATCTCGAAAATTAAAATAATGTGTGTGTCTGTGTAGATTTTATGGATGTATTAAATGATCAATTTTAAGATTAAAATGTATTATATGATCAATTTTAACATTAAAATGTGTTAAATGATCAATTTTAACATTAAAATGTATTATAGATGATCAAGACTAACGTTAAAATGTATTGGATGATCAATTCTAACGTTAAAATGTATTAGATACTTAATTCTAACGTTAAAATGTATAAGACACTCAACTCTAATGTTAAAATGTATTAGATACTCAATTCTAACGTTAAAACATATTAGGTGATCAATTCTAACGTTAAAACATATCAGGTGATCAATTCTAACGTTAAAACATATTAGAGGATCAATTCTAACGTTAAAATATATTAGATGATTTGTTTAATTCGCTTTAAAACGCGAATGATAGTAGGAACTCATAGCAGTCTGTACAATTGTTCCCTGGCATGTTAATAGGTTTATTTGTTGCCTTTCTGTAAGACTTTAAAAAGGCAGTCGTTACTAACAAGGTAATAAACTTAGATTTGTGCTTCATGACACGTTAAGTTCTACTTTTTTCTCTATTTGGACTTTAATGTCAATTTAATTAAGTTGTTATTACATGTTTATAAACACCATGAATCATAATTAAACCCATTTTTATTGTTTTATTGTGAAAGGTAATAATTATGATTCTTTTAACTAATAAGCGTACTCAGAATATACTATCTCTAGTCAATCAAGACTTCGCGGAGGTTTAGGGTTAACATCCTTGGTTGTGTGCTTAGTTTTTTTTTATTCGTCCATAAAACTAAATAATTGAATACAAGGATCCAGCCAGATTGGTGTAATGGTTAGCTCGCGGGCCTGACCATGATCAGGCCCATAGCCTGATTGGATGGTCACTCAAACAGTTTGGGGTCAATTCCCAGACCCCTGCGAGGATTAGAAATCCTTACATGTGCAGTCCTTTGAAAAGCTGGTGGTTCCGATCCTCCCTGGTGGTCCCCGAGAAATGATATTCTTTCTGCCTTACGGTTTCAAACGCAGGTTGTTATTATTTATTTATTTTTTTTCCTTTTAATTACATTTATATACCTTCTTATTTTATCTCCCTTGTATTTTATAAATTATGCTTTATTTATGAATATATTTTATTTGTTTTATTTTATTTTTTTAGCTTTTATTTATTCTATTGTAACTTGTTTGTTAGGATATGCACTGATGATGGCCTCTAGTTAGGTTGAAAGCGCTTTGCCAAAAAATTTTTGTTTTTTGGAGAGACTTCATTTCTTTTATTATTTATAGCCCTAGGGATAAGTAGCAAAAATGCATATTTCAAATTTTAGCAATTTTATGATTCTTTCCAATGGGCGCCATTTCGATATGATGGATTCCTGAGGAATACATATGGATTTCTATTCGGTTCTAAACATTTTTGTTTTGGTTCTATAACTAAATAAACAGCCGATACAATCGGGTAACGACGTAAAACTGGAGCCATAGTATAATATTATCTTATAATATCGTGTCTTAAAACGATGGATCGAAATTTTGCAAGATGTAAACCAATCAGATAGACGCTGAGACTTTAGTTGAATTAAAGAATTTGTGGTGACGTCATTTTGGGTAGAACTTATAATTTTATTTAAATTTTTTCGTGGTTATGTCGTGTGTGGTCCATTGTTTACTTTTGTATAAAAGTAACTTTAGACCTACAGGTTGCTGTGTCTACAAATTCCTCATTGTTTTTACAAGTTTCTAACAACCTGTTGCTCATCTGACAGACTTCACGAAAAAAAAAAAACAATCAAACACGTTAATTAACCAGATAAGTGTATTTTCAAGTATTGTGACATAAGATGAAGTTATTTAAAGCTTTTAAAGTCTTAAAAAAAATATTACGTACATTAAATATTTATTCTTGCTTTCTCTTTATTCTAATGTTGTACAAATAATTTTTTCGCTATTTCCAAGGTGAAAGTTTAAAGTCAAACATGAGCGCATATAGACACAATGAGACGAAAGCGCTACAGATACACGCACACAGTGACACATTGTAAGCGCAAAAAAACATAATCGCTAAATAGATTTAAGAGGAATATGTCGTGTGATCAAAAGACACTAAGAATAAATACGTGATTGTATTGTATACCAATGCAATTGTTTATTATCCTTTCCTTACAGTTCCGGCTTGGTTAATTTTAATTATGTCTGTTGTGAGTCTGTATATAATTATTTTTTATGGAAATACATGCACCCAACTATTATGCTACAATTAGACATTAACACTCCTTTTGACTGATTTTCAAGGAAAAATGCTAATGACATAGGGGATATATATTATATATATATATATATATATATATATATATATATATATATATATATATATATATATATATATATATATATATATATACTATAAAAATTAAAGAGGTAAGAAAGAACACACTCAAAAAGACTTACAAAAAGTTGTAACATTGTAACACTTCGTTCTTCGTCTGACGGAGAGATACTCATATATATATATATATATATATATATATAATATATATATATATATTATATATATATATATATATATATATATATATATATATAATAGAAAAAATAATACCACAATAAATAAAAAGTAAATAAATACATGAATCAAAAAGGGACAGTCCATTGCGTTTTTTGGCCCGGATGTTTAGCATTTAAAGCACCTTTTAAGTACATTTAAGCTAATTGTATAAACTAGTTATATGCCAACATTCATATACGCCACAGAAAGGCGCGGGGGTCGCTTTGTTATGACCTAGACGCCAAATGCCTGGTCTATTAAAATAATGTATTTCAAATACCGAACTAATTGTTAAACTCAAAACGTTAACAAGCACTTAAAATGTCTAAAATATGCTTCAAACGGAAAATTCATGTGAAACCTGGGGTTTGGATTTGTAGATTGAACACCACACTTCTCCTATATGACTACAGTAGGAGGTAAAGAAAGTGAATGAGATAAAAATATATATTTTGATACAAAAGATGAAAATTGTGTTCTCTCTTCTTATCCTTTATAATTTAATTATAACGATACGTTTAAATTTAAAATAAAAATTAATAAAAATCGAGATAACGTAATCATTTGTAACGAGGTTTTAGTTAAAGAGGTTGTGCTGGTGTCTTAATTATAATTTTTTAGATAAAAGTATATTGCTAGAATTATACTGTTTGATTTCGAGGTCTGAAGAGAATTTAAAATTATTTATTTAGCTATGTTTAATTTATTTTATACGACTTTTGGCATTATGAGTAAGTGTATTTTTTATTTATCATACATTTAAATTTTATATAAATAAATAAACATGTATATATATATATATATATATATATATATATATATATATATATATATAATATAATTAACGAATATAAAGTATAACAAACGTTAATAATTAATTACTGTCTACTGTGCATATTACCCAATAACATTTCTTTGTATTATGTTTTATAATAATCAGTAATATAATTAACTGTAGAGTTAATATCAGGCTTTGACCACTAAGCCCTCTATGAGGCCGCATCTTGGCAATATTGTTATTTTTCTGTTATTTTTTTTGTTGGCCATTGGCCTTGAATGAAATGAATTTCCGAAGAAGAATAAATTAATAAGTTGTGTTATTTGCTTTATAAATATTTTCTTTACAAAAAAACTAGGCCAGTGTATAGGTCCATATGATTCGTTTTTGTCTCAAGTTTTCTTCTTTTTTTTTTTGGTTGTCTCATTAGCGAATTATGAATGGATCCTACGTTAGGAGATTACTTTCACTGCATAAACAGTTATTTACGTAACAAGAGATGAAAGCATGTTTTCTCATGAAAGCATGTTTTCTCATGAATCTGAACATCATACAATGAATCTGAATGATGTTCAGTTTTCTCTGCATGAGAAAACTGCATTTGCTGCCGAGGCTGTCTAGCTGAGGGAGATGATATATATGTGTCTCAAAGCTTACTGAGAGAGTTAACTTGATTTTTATTTTCCAAAGCATAGCCGAAAAAATAAACCGAGAGCGGAAATTTTTTAATAAATAAATAAATAGTTTATTTATTTATTAAAAAAATTGTTGAACAGAATAATATAATAAAAAGTATAAAATAGGATAGACTCTAAGTGATCATAGTTCTTCTGTCCATCCTTAATATGTTGCGTATTAAATATTATCTAAGACTAGTCTAGTTTTCAGCAGCTGTTTATGATATTTGATATCTTCAAATTCTAGTTCTATTACAAAGACTAGTTGGTTTTACAACAAGTTCAAATCTGAAATTAAGAACTGGCTAACTATTTCATAAATTTTATTTTATTTTTATGTTGTTTAATTTATGTATGCAAAAATTGTTTTCTTTTCTTTTCTTTTTTAGTAATGTATTTTTTTTATGTATTACTTTACATATTAGTAGTATTATTATTAGTATTAGTATTTTTACTTTTTTTTTCTTCTTCTATTTTCTTTTATTAAATTTTATTTTTAACTACATAAATAAATAGTATGTGAATTAATTAGGAAAAATTGTATAATATAAGAGACTAAGAGCCTCCTGTTTCAAGGATTACCTTTTTTGAGGCTCTGAAGTTAATTATCAAAAATTATAAAGTGCCTAAATTTTTGTCAAACTTTATGACTTTATAGTATGTATGTATAAACTAATAATGTAATAAATAATAAATAAATAAATAAATAAAATAAATGGTCAACTAAAACCAAGGATCTTGAATAAAAGGGATGACGCACTAAGTCGCTTTACCAAACAAAAAAGTGACTCCATCGAAAACCAAAAAAATAGAGAGAATTCAACACGAAACACACGTCAAAAACCAACTGCACGTGCTTGATACAAACTGCGCATGCTTACAATTCTTATAACAGCGCTAGTCTTAAATGTTAGAGGCTAACTTACCTCTCAATGGTTTCCCATTTTTTATTGCTTGAGAAGGTTATAAACACGCTTAAATTGTCACTCACTGAAGAGGCAAAGTATAATCCAAAATTTAAAATTAAATGAGCACAAATGACTTAACAAGCACCACAAATGTAACAATCACGAGAAGCACAGAAGGAAGTTTAGAAGCAAACTCGATAACCTTGCTACATAGCCTGCGTTTGGGGCTTATTTTTCATTATAACCAAGGGGAAGGTAAGTTTGCTCCTATTTCTCTATCTCATACAACTTTCATGGGGTTAGAAAAGTTCCTTAATGCGTCATCCTTTTTATTAAAGATCCTTGACTAAAACTAAAAAAAAAATGAAAAAGTAAGAAGAACATGGAAGGTAATATTATAACCTTGTAGTAGACTACTAGCGCCCATCTATTGGATATTTGAGGAACTTTACTAGCGATATTAAAACACTCTTACTGCCGCCGACAGTAGAAAACTATGAAACTATTTGAGACGGTAAAAAGGCATTTTACCTACTTTTTTGAGAATGTGAATTTTCTACTTTAAACCCACCCGAAATTTTTTTTATTACTTTTACAGTTCTATGGGGGAGCTGCAGACATATTGAGGCAACTTGTGAAGAGTAAGTCTTACTAATTCTCACATTTGACGCAATAATATTTCTTTACTTCTAGCGCTGTAAGCACTGTATACAATATTTACAGTATCCCTAACTCGCACTGTAAATCTCATTTGCCTCCCTAGGGAGTGTAAGATGCTGTACATCACATCGGCAAACATAAGTTAAGTTGATCTTGTCATTGGTTAAGTGGGGAATCAAAGGGATCAAGGGAATATCGAATCAAGTGATGAATACCGGATGATGGGGAATTTTCGTATGTTGAATTAATCCCGTGTAGACTCTACTCCACCTCATTTGTAGACTCCTCTGTCATGATATTGTAATGAGATTATACTTATACAGCAAGTTAAAAAAGCAATTGAAGAATCTACTGTCGTTACTTCCTGCTAGATATGAATATATCTCAACTGGTTTTGACTTAACGCCATCATCAGCAGGCCTCATCCGAGCTCACAACTATAACTGAATGACATCTAGTCTCAATGAGAACGCTGAGAACTATGAAGATATGGAAGGGACTGGAAGAGGGTTTATATAGGGAAGTGTGTACCTGAGAGTTGCTCCTACTGTTGATAATAGCATTAAGTCGAAACCGGTCCAGGGATACTCATATCCCAACAGCAAGTATCGACAGTAGCTGATCATTCAAATACTATTATAAGTAATTTTAAAACTTGATCCTTTAAGTCACAGCTTCCATTACTTGGCTTTCTATAAAACTTGATTCCTTTAAGTAACAGCTTTCATTACTTGGCTTTCCATACAACTTGATTCCTTTAAGTCACAGCTTCCATTACTCAGCTTTCTATAAAACTTGATTCCTTTAAGCCACAGCTTTCATTACTCAGCTTTCCATAAAACTTGATTCCTTTAAGTCACAGCTTCATTACTCAGCTTTCCATAAAACTTGATTCCTTTAAGTCACAGCTTCCATTACTGGGCTTCCACTTGATTCCTTTATTGATATTGATAGTAAGATGAGTTGTGGAGTTTCCAAATAGGAGAAAAAAAAGATGTCACTCCACTTAGTATATATTTATTGACAGAGCCGACTTTCAAACTTAACAGTTCATCATCAGTGCCGGTGTAAGCGAAGTAAAGAAGATTTGTCCAGAGGCTGGTGTCTGACTCCAGCCTAGTCAGACACCAGCCTCTGGACAAATCTATTTCGTCTGTCTCCTATCTTCTTTACTTCGCTTTAACGGCACTGATGATGAACTGTAAAGTTTGAAAGTCGGCTCTGTCAAATAAATATATACTAAGTGGAGTGACATCTTTCTTTTTTTTATCCTTGATTCCTTTCAGTCACAGCTTCCATTACTCAGCTTTCTATAAAACTTGATTCCTTTAAGTCACAGCTTCCATTACTTGGCTTTCTATATTAAATCAAGTATTACATTAACATTGTCTAATTTTTTCATTATATCTGTTTTTATTTGAAAACTATTCGCAAATGAGATTTATTTTGCAACAAGGATGGAAGGTGTTAGCTCCCGGATTATCTCTCTCGGCAGAGCGTCGGGTGCCAAAATGGTATTGAATTCTTATGGCAAGCTTGGGGAGCTAACTAGTCCTTGGTTTCTTTGCCCTCAGGAGTTAATGAAGTTTTCTTCTTCGGCTTGGCCTAAGAGGAAATTTGATTTCGAGCCGTAAAACTTTCTTCCATCTTTTGGTGCATAAATAAATATTTTAATGTTCTGCTAAATGTAAAAAACTTTAAATTATCATAATCTTCAGTAATTAAGACACAAAAGATTCAATTCTTTATATTACAAATGTGCATGCGAATAAAAAAGGTCTGGAGTAGTGTAAAAAGAAAGTTTTACTTTCTGAAAATTTTTAATCTTTAAAAAGAAAAGAGTTTATTTAATGCCAAGTCTTGTCTCAATCTCTGTTATACTCTATTTTCTTTTTAACATTATATCCAGGCCATTATGCAGCTAAATGTAGTATACATACCAAGTAGTTCTCCATAAGAGCTATGGAAAACTACTAAATAATATACTACTAAATATACTGCATGCAGTATATTTTATACATCAAACGAATAATTCACTACTGCGTCAACTGTCTGTGTCCATGACGAAAAAGGACTAATTAATTGGTGGGGTGGTTTTAAAGGGGGAAGTGAGAAAAGGGATGGAGACAAAAAATCTTAAGGTGAAATAAGATATATTTATTTACATTTGTTAAGTTTTAATATGTTCTTTAATTTTAGTATTCTGAGTTTAATGTAAAAGGTTACAAGAAGAGGTCCTACTTCTATTAGATAATTAGATTATCCCTTTACCTCCCATCTTTCGAATCTGTTTCTATAGATATTTTTATTGAAATGGCCTTTTTTATAATTTCTTATCCTTAATTCTGGCTAGCTAACCTTTATAATCCTAAATTTTTGCAATGGCTGACTTCCTCCCAGATTGTTCCACCACCCTCAAGCTCTCTTTGTTATGGATCAAACCCTTCAACTTCTCCAAGATTTTGGAGTTAGTTTAAGTCTAACACCCGCCTTGTGAGAGTGTAAAGAAGCCTATTTTACACTATTTCGGTTTTCGTTATACGTCTAACCAACCGTAAGACTTGGCTCGAGTTTTGCTCTTGTCGAGTGCAGTGCTTAATTAAGAGTAATTAACTAAACCTTCCGTGCCGTTGCTGCCAGCCGGTTCGGCGTCGGTTATCGTATCGTGTTTCTACAACGGTTGTAGCGTTACCAATTTTTTGTGCTTGTTTGTGCACATGATTTACATCACCATACTACCACCATTCTTCAATCAGGCCAGACTTTTTATATTTATATTTATTGGGACCATAAAACCAATTTCTTAGCCATTGCCATCATTTTTATTAGACGCATATGCCATTTCATCTGTTTTTTAATTTAATATCACTTTATCAAAGGACTCTAAACTTAATAATCATTTTATAACCAATAGTACTAAAATTTGACTTGTATATTTTTAAGGTTACAATATTATATGTTTAAATCTAGCCTCCTTGTTAGTTTAATTTATTATCCTATTTTATTCATTATTTACAGTCCTCTACCACCACAACATTAAACGTCTTTTTACATGTATTATCCTAATTAAATGTTATTCTCTCGCTTCAATATTTCTTTGCACCTTTTATAAGTTTACTCTAACTATTAGAAATTAGTAGCAACCCAATCGGAAAACACCCAATCGGAAAACACCCATAATCTGTTTTGGGTGTTTCAACAACCTGAATTACTTTGTTTTGAAAAATTTGTTTAGAAAAATGTTGAATGTTTACAGAAATGGAGACTTCGAGTGCCGTAATAAAGAGTGCATCGATCAATTCGATGTATGTGATGGGACAGAACATTGCAGCGATGGTTCCGATGAAAGTGACGATCAATGCAAGGATTTTCCGTAAGCTTTCCGCTTTTTTTATTATTTATGCTGAACCTATTATTTTTTGTGTGCTTATGGGAATATGTAGACATGTAAGTGAGAAAAATCAATAACTTACACGTGAGGTGCGTACGATTTGGCCCTAAATCCTTTATACGTCACACCTTAGCTCTCAGGGAACCTTTCTAATACCAACAAGAAATTTTCAGCAAGAAAATTGAGCTAGCCACTGATATAGTTGAGATCTCAAAAACTGAGCAAGCCACAGATATGGTTGAGGTCTCAAAAATTGATGTAGACACATATGTGGTCGAAGTTTCGAGAATTGAGGTAGCTACCGATGTGGTTTCAGTCTTAAGAATTGAGCTAGCCACATATATTGTTGAGATCTCAATAACTGAGCAAGCCACAGATATGGTTGAGGTCTCAAAAATTGATGTAGACACATATGTGGTTGAGGTTTCGAGAATTAAGCTAGCCAGAGATGCGGTTGTGGTCACGTAGTACTTCAATTCTTTTAACTAGTGTGTGTGTGTGTGTCTATGCTATCATCGTAGCTCCGAGTCTATTTATGCTAATGAGTAGAAACTTTGTACAAAAAGCAATCTATAGGTTAGCAATCTATAGGTGTAATCTATAGAGTGTAGCATCTAGCAATCTATAGGTGTAGCAATCTATAGGTGTATCTATAGTGTAGCAAATCTATAGGTGTAGCAATCTAGCAATCTAAAAGCAATCTATAGGTGTAGCAATCTATAGTGTAGCAATCTATAGGTGTGTAGGTGTAGCAATCTATAGGTGTAGCAATTATAGGTGTAGCAATCTATAGGTTGTAGCAATCTATGGTGTAGCAATCTATAGCAATCTATAGGTAGCAATCTATAGGTGTAGCAATCTATAGGTGTAGCAATCTATAGTGTAGCAATCTAATAGGTGTAGCAATCTATAGGTGTAGCAATCTATAGGTGTAGCAATCTATAGTGTAGCAATCTATAGGTGTACAATCTATAGCCAATCTAGTGGTGTAGCAATCTATAGTGTAGCAATCTATAGGTGTAGCAATCTAGGTGTAGCAATCTAGGTGTAGCAATCTGTAGCAATCTAAGGTGGTAGCATCTAAAGTGTAGCAATCTATAGGTGTAGCAATCTATAGGTTAGCAATCTATAGGTGTAGCAATCTATAGGTGTGTAGCATCTATAGTGTAGCAATCTAAAGGTTAGCAATCTATAGGTGTAGCAATCTATAGGTGTGCAATCTATAGGTGTAGCAATCTAAGGTGTAGCATCTATAGGGTGTAGCAATCTATAGGTGTAGCATCTATAGGTGTAGCAATCTATAGGTGTAGCAATCTATAGGTGTAGCAATCTATAGGTGTAGGGTGTAGCAATCTATAGGTGTAGCAATCTAAAGGTGTAGCAATCTATAGGTGTAGCAATCTATAGGTGTAGCAATCTATAGTGTAGCAATCTATAGTGTAGCAATCTATAGGTGTAGCAGCATCTATAGTAGCAATCTATAGGTGTAGCAATCTATAGGTGTAGGTAGGAATCTATAGGTGTAGTGTGCCAACCGAAAAATATTTTTTTATGAAGTCACTATCCCACAATAATGATACAGCCAAAATTACGAAAATCATAAACGCAGAAAATGTTGCCATCATTTTAATATTTGGCACGCATTAGCTATGTAAAATATGTTCCAAGTTTTATCTCATTACCAGCATTAGTTCAATTTTTATTAGATAACTTGTAATAAGGATGTTCAACTGCTGAGAATGTAACGGTTGAATTTACTATCTAAGGTCGAGCGAAGCGAGTCCGAAGCAGTGTTGCAATATAAATTTAACGACTCTTTTATTCTGAGGGCTAGCGCAGCGAGTCCGAAGTAGAGGGGATGAGCGTAGTGAATCCAATGTCATGCGGAAAAGTTCCAAAGTACCCCATACCTGATTATTTTTAGAAATATATAGATTTTTCAAAAAATGTTAAAACAGTTGTTCATTTATTTTGTTTGTTATGTAGACACTGATGATGACCGTTAACGGTTGAAAGTCGGCTTTGTTATTAGTAATTATAATGAGTGGAGAGACGAAAACTTGTTTAGTTTTATTTCTTCTTGTTAAAACAGTAGTTAAAAAATGCTAAAACAGCAGCTATTTTTAAAAACTTTTTCAAAATTAAAAAAGAATAATATAAGGTTGTGTATAGGTGCTCAATGATACCTGGGATACTTAGGTTCAAGTGCGATTATGGCGCATGCGTAAGAAAAAGTAGCCTTTGCGATGGAGTCCAGGACTGTAGGGACGCATCAGATGAGAGAAACTGCTCCGCACGCAAAACAACTGAACATGAGGTACCAGGGTAAGAACCAAATTGATTTGGAATACAGTTGACGCTGCTTTGCGCCACTACGCTGCGTAAAGTGCCTAAGTCATTTGGTAACTTTGTCTGAGATTATAATGATTGGCGTATTAAACTCATTAAATTATGAGAAATTCGCCTTTAACTTAACTTTTTTAACTTGGCAGCGTGGGCATCTGTAAGCCGGATACGTTTATTTTGGAGGGCTTGTGCTCCTGCCCTTTGATCAATTTCTTGTTTACTTTTTCTGCTTAAACTTTAAATTCTGATAAAGAAGTTTAATTATACGTAGATTTTTTCTTGATATTTTGAACGAAATACTCATGTGTTGATTCCTTATGTTTCATAACTTGTCTTACAAAACTACGTTCGTTTCTGGTAATCACAAAAAAGGTTTTGGTCCATTTATTTTAATTTATAATAAAAAAAATCAAGCATGGACAGAGTTTAATAAGTGGGAAATCAAGCAGTGGCTTTGAAGATTAGCCTGGTTTGTTTTGTTCAAGGATGTTGAATAAAAGGGATGACGCACTAAGTCGAATTGCCATTCAACAAAGTGACCCCATCGAAAATCAAAACATAGAGAAGAATTCAATACGAAACACACGTCAAAAACCAACTGCACATGCTTGGTACAAACTGCGCATGCTTACAATTCTTATAACAGCGCAGGTCTTAAATTTTAGAGGCAAACTTAACTCTCAATGGGTTTCCCATTGTTTTGCTTGCAAAGGTTATAAACAAATTGAAAAAAGTTCATACTTTTTAACTGTTTTTTGTTAATGTAGCTTAGAATTAACAACATTAAAGAAAATTAAGAACATTACACCAAAATTGAATCTTGAAAACTAGCAAAACATTTCACTAAGCTAAAAAAGGACAAAATATTAACACATTTAACTTACTCTCTACGAAAAGTAAACGTTAAAGCTTCAATTATTCTCACTAAAGTGGCTACCTAGAGTCCAAAATGTAAAATATAAGCACAAATGACTTGACAAGCACCAAATGTAACAATAACGAAAGCACTGAAGAAAGTTGAGAAGCAAACTCGACAACCAAGAATTGTATAACAACTTAACTACATAACCTGCGTTTGGCGCCTTTTTTAATTATAACCTAAGGGAAGGTAAGTTTGCTCCTATTTCTCTATCTCATACAACTTCCATGGGGTCAGAAATGTTCCTTAATGCGTCATCCCCTTTATTCAACACCCTTGGTTTTGTTTTTACGACAAATGGCGTCCACTAGATTTTGACCGTATGTAAAAACAAATCATGCGAAAAGGCGCTAACTGCTGTTTCTCATCCTATGTTGAACAGTCTCAATAAGTAATAGCACCAATTTATTTTTTCGTAGTGATAGATCACCTAGCAAGTAAGCCACGTCGTAACTCCATTTAATAGAGGATAGTGTATTACCTTTTTGAGTCCTAGCGCAAGCATTTTACGTTTAATTCGCAGGAGAGCCGTGACTTTCCTTAGCTTTTCTGCAGGTTTAAAAACAACACGTGCCCTAATGCCAGACTAGATCGTCTGCTCAAAAAACAAAGGAAACACACACATTTTTACGTCGCGTCTCAACACTTGAATTCTACATGCTTAAGTCAGATTAAGTCATCAATATTATTATTATTATTCATTATTTATTTATTTGCTTAAACATAATGTTTTTACAAAGAAGTATCGCCTTACATAATGGCGCTAATATTTAACACATTTTTTAAATAAAAATAAAGAAAAGTAAAGTTTTTGATTGAGAAAAAAAATATTAATAAAAATAAACTGTGGCAGGAAAAGAAAACATATCTTATAAAATATTGTTTTTAAAATGAAATTAGAGTTAAACAAAAGAATGTATATACTTAAAAAAATTAAAGAAAAAATATATCTGCTTTATCAAAAATTTGGTTTTGAATGAATAGAAAAATAAGAATACTTAAATATAGTAGTGATTTTTAAATTTAGTTTCCCAGAACATGCCTCAGCTTAATCGCTTGAATAGTAAAATAATAAACTCCATTGATGGTAGATTCGTTTATATTGTAAAGTAAGTCTGTAAGGTTTTCTGAGCGTGAAGGTAAGATGTATTTCTGTCTGAGGTCGTTTGCCGCTGAGCATTCGAAAAAAAAGTGGTGAAGTGAGTCTGTGCCAGCTGTGCAGATTGGACATAATTCATTCCCTCTGAAAATATTTTGGAAGTTAAATAAATACACTTTAGCTAAACTTGAACAAGAGAGTCTTAACTGAGCAATAATTCTGATCTTATAAATGATGCTTCTTACGTGGAGGTAGGGTTCACCTAATAGGTAGACTAAAGTCATCAATATTAATCTGATGAGTCATCAGGGGTTTGGAGGCAACGCTGTCGATTTCCTCTATAATGTTATGGTAAGGAGGGTTAGTTTCAGATCAGCCGGTAGAGACCAGCACATTATAGCGGCGTCTTTTCCCGAGTTCACCTCCTCCTTGTGTCTGACGTCTTGTATACTTTCTGACGTTCTATACCTACTATATTCTTTTATGTAATAAATAACAATTAAAAGAAAACTGATCCCATCACACATCCCAATTATTTTACGAATGGTTAATTAATTACATTTATGCTCTACTAAAATGTATTTGGTTTTTAGGGGTAGGAGTCCAGCATCGAAATAGAAGAAAATAATACATACCTAAAATATAAAGCAGATTACCTGAAAGACATTGTAAGAGCTTTAATATTTTACAGATGAACCAAATTTGGCTAATGGCTAATGACTTAACTATTAAAGCCGGCGTTTTCACGCAATACGTCAGTTTGATTAGTAAAACGAAAATAAATTTAATAAATGCAAGAGAAATAAAACATAAAACAGCCTCGTCAGCGTCATTTTATTTCAGGATCCGCTTAAAAATTATATGAATTGGGCAGGTTACGAAATCAAGACCCTTCCTAGTGTAGCAACGTAAGCGGTCATGTAATTAACTACTGAATATAGATCTTTATGCAAAATGATTGATTTTTTACTTTTTCTTATTTGTACCTTAGGCACATAGGAAATGTATTGTGTTTATATCATTTTGATACTATCGAGTTTGGCAAAACATGAATAGTTGACACAATATAATTGTGCGAGAGTATTGTGTTTTCTCTAAAAATCATAAACCGATGTTTCACCTAAATTGTCTGTTTTAAATGATTACCTCTTAATTCATTAGACTTCTTAAGTGGTTTTCACAAAGTCAGTCTGTATGTGCGTCTGTCATCGTAGCCCCAGTTCATTAATGCACGAGAATCGAAACATCAATTCTCAGGTCTCATCAATAGTTCTCATCAATAGTTGCGGTGTACAAAAATAATTTTTTATGACGTCATTACCCAGCAATGACTCATTGAAAAATGTCTAAATTCATAAAACACGGAAACAATTTTGAGGGATTTGCGATAGGCCTGCATGTAGTCATTATAGCGTCAATTGTCACAAGAACATCATATGTGCCAAGTTTCATCAACTTCTATAGAATGACATGTATACGTTTTTTAACAATTGTGAAAAATAAAAAAAATCTAATTGAGTTAAAATTCGGCACAGATATATTCTTTTCACATTCTTTTCTGTAATAAATAAGTACTAACATTCGTTTCAATATGGCTAGTATATCTAGAGTTTTTGTTGGATCATAAAAGTTAAACGGCATCGAGCGAAGTTCAGTTCCTGGAAGGATGAGCGCTAGGAATAAACCTACTGTATTTATTGTATACTACTGTATACAAAATATTTTAAAAGGTGAAATAATCACTCTTTTGAATAGTAATTAAAAAATACACACATATTTGAACTTCTTGGTTAATATATCATTTGATACTACCGAGTTTTGCAAAACATGAATAGTTGACACAATATAATTGTGCGAGAGACACCTAGGAAATGTAACAAGCAAAATGCAATGTACATCTGGGAACTGTTCCATCATTCGACATTCGTCATCATTGATGCTCGACATAATGTCATGTCCCACTCTGTTTCGTTACGTCTAACTCATCAGGGCGCCGACAGAGCCTGAACTCACTCTGACCTTCAATTAATTCCGAAGAATATAATGTGAAGTACTTACCAGAGACGAGCGGTGCTCTCTTACCGCCATCATGCATGGCAAGCAAAACATATATCATTTGATACTACCGAGTTTTGCAAAACATGAATAGTTGACACAATATAATTGTGCGAGAGACACCTAGGAAATGTAACAAGCAAAATCCATTGTACATCTGGGAACTGTTCCATCATTCGACATTCATCATCATTGATGGCTCGACATAATGTCATGTCCCACTCTGTTTCGTTACGTCTAACTCATCAGGGCGCCGACAGAGCCTGAACTCACTCTGACCTTCAATTAATTCCGAAGAATATAATGTGAAGTACTTACCAGAGACGAGCGATGCTCTCTTACCGCCATCATGCATGGCAAGCAAAACATATATCATTTGATACTACCGAGTTTTGCAAAACATGAATAGTTGACACAATATAATTGTGCGAGAGACACCTAGGAAATGTAACAAGCAAAATGCAATGTTACATCTGGGAACTGTTCCATCATTCGACATTCGTCATCATTGATGGCTCGACATAATGTCATGTCCCACTCTGTTTCGTTACGTCTAACTCATCAGGGCGCCGACAGAGCCTGAACTCACTCTGACCTTCAATTAATTCCGAAGAATATAATGTGAAGTACTTACCAGAGACGAGCGGTGCTCTCTTACCGCCATCATGCATGGCAAGCAAAACATATATCATTTGATACTACCGAGTTTTGCAAAACATGAATAGTTGACACAATATAATTGTGCGAGAGACACCTAGGAAATGTAACAAGCAAAATCCAATGTACATCTGGGAACTGTTCCATCATTCGACATTCGTCATCATTGATGGCTCGACATAATGTCATGTCCCACTCTGTTCGTTACGTCTAACTCATCAGGGCGCCGACAGAGCCTGAACTCACTCTGACCTTCAATTAATTCCGAAGAATATAATGTGAAGTACTTACCAGAGACGAGCGGTGCTCTCTTACCGCCATCATGCATGGCAAGCAAAACATATATCATTTGATACTACCGAGTTTTGCAAAACATGAATAGTTGACACAATATAATTGTGCGAGAGACACCTAGGAAATGTAACAAGCAAAATGCAATGTTACATCTGGGAACTGTTCCATCATTCGACATTCGTCATCATTGATGGCTCGACATAATGTCATGTCCCACTCTGTTTCGTTACGTCTAACTCATCAGGGCGCCGACAGAGCCTGAACTCACTCTGACCTTCAATTAATTCCGAAGAATATAATGTGAAGTACTTACCAGAGACGAGCGGTGCTCTCTTACCGCCATCATGCATGGCAAGCAAAACATATATCATTTGATACTACCGAGTTTTGCAAAACATGAATAGTTGACACAATATAATTGTGCGAGAGACACCTAGGAAATGTAACAAGCAAAATGCAATGTTACATCTGGGAACTGTTCCATCATTCGACATTCGTCATCATTGATGGCTCGACATAATGTCATGTCCCACTCTGTTTCGTTACGTCTAACTCATCAGGGCGCCGACAGAGCCTGAACTCACTCTGACCTTCAATTAATTCCGAAATATAATGTGAAGTACTTACCAGAGACGAGCGGTGCTCTCTTACCGCCATCATGCATGGCAAGCAAAAACATATATCATTTGATACTACCGAGTTTTGCAAAACATGAATAGTTGACACAATATAATTGTGCGAGAGACACCTAGGAAATGTAACAAGCAAAATGCAATGCTACATCTGGGAACTGTTCCATCATTCGACATTCGTCATCATTGATGGCTCGACATAATGTCATGTCCCACTCTGTTTCGTTACGTCTAACTCATCAGGCGCCGACAGAGCCTGAACTCACTCTGACCTTCAATTAATTCCGAAGAATATAATGTGAAGTACTTACCAGAGACGAGCGGTGCTCTCTTACCGCCATTATGCATGGCAAGCAAAACATATATCATTTGATACTACCGAGTTTTGCAAAACATGATATATGTTTTCAAAATGATATGTTTTGCTTGCCATGCATGATGGCGGTAAGAGAGCACCGCTCGTCTCTGGTAAGTACTTCACATTATATTCTTCGGAATTAATTGAAGGTCAGAGTGAGTTCAGGCTCTGTCGGCGCCCTGATGAGTTAGACGTAACGAACAGAGTGGGACATGACATTATGTCGAGCCATCATGATGACGAATGTCGAATGATGGAACAGTTCCCAGATGTAACATTGCATTTTGCTTGTTACATTTCCTAGGTGTCTCTCGCACAATTATTTGTGTCAACTATTCATGTTTTGCAATGATATGTAGTATCAAATGATATATGTTTTGCTTGCCATGCATGATGGCGGTAAGAGAGCACCGCTCGTCTCTGGTAAGTACTTCACATTATATTCTTCGGAATTAATTGAAGGTCAGAGTGAGTTCAGGCTCTGTCGGCGCCCTGATGAGTTAGACGTAACGAAACAGAGTGGGACATGACATTATGTCGAGCCATCAATGATGACGAATGTCGAATGATGGAACAGTTCCCAGATGTAGCATTGCATTTTGCTTGTTACATTTCCTAGGTGCCTCTCGCACAATTATATTGTGTCAACTATTCATGTTTTGCAAACTCGGTAGTATCAAATGATATATGTTTTGCTTGCCATACATGCTGGCGGTAAGAGAGCACCGCTCGTCTCTGGTAAGTACTTCACATTATATTCTTCGGAATTAATTGAAGGTCAGAGTGAGTTCAGGCTCTGTCGGCGCCCTGATGAGTTAGACGTAACGAAACAGAGTGGGACATGACATTATGTCGAGCCATCAATGATGACGAATGTCGAATGATGGAACAGTTCCCAGATGTAACATTGCATTTTGCTTGTTACATTTCCTAGGTGTCTCTCGCACAATTATATTGTGTCAACTATTCATGTTTTGCAAAACTCGGTAGTATCAAATGATATATGTTTTGCTTGCCATGCATGATGGCGGTAAGAGAGCACCGCTCGTCTCTGGTAAGTACTTCACATTATATTCTTCGGAATTAATTGAAGGTCAGAGTGAGTTCAGGCTCTGTCGGCGCCCTGATGAGTTAGACGTAACGAAACAGAGTGGGACATGACATTATGTCGAGCCATCAATGATGACGAATGTCGAATGATGGAACAGTTCCCAGATGTAACATTGCATTTTGCTTGTTACATTTCCTAGGTGTCTCTCGCACAATTATATTGTGTCAACTATTCATGTTTTGCAAAACTCGGTAGTATCAAATGATATATGTTTTGCTTGCCATGCATGATGGCGGTAAGAGAGCACCGCTCGTCTCTGGTAAGTACTTCACATTATATTCTTCGGAATTAATTGAAGGTCAGAGTGAGTTCAGGCTCTGTCGGCGCCCTGATGAGTTAGACGTAACGAAACAGAGTGGGACATGACATTATGTCGAGCCATCAATGATGACGAATGTCGAATGATGGAACAGTTCCCAGATGTAACATTGCATTTTGCTTGTTACATTTCCTAGGTGTCTCTCGCACAATTTCTTGGTTAATCTCTGTCAAAAATCAAATTTAATTTTATTTTAAAAAGAATATAAATATTTTGTATAATAAATTATTATGTATCTATATATATTATATCCACTCTATTTATCTTATATTTTTATGCTATTTATCTTATCTTATTTACCTTAATAAAAAAAAAAACATTTTTCTTCCTTCCTTATAAAATATGTAACTATTATATTATTGCCGATATTTTTATCTTTATTTTAAACTTTTAAAACTATTTTGTTTATTATCAATTATTTTATTTTCATTATTTTATTAAGTGTTTTTGCCCCTTATTTACAATGTACACTACAACAGAAAACACTCCCGAACACAAGTTGTCTTTTTCGGGAGTGCACCTTCAAACCTTTTTTTGTTTAAAAAAAAAAAAAAATATATATATATATTATATTATATATATATATATATATATATATATATATATATATATATGTTAGAAGTACATAGTTTTTATTTATTTTTCGTTTTACAAAGTTTGTAAAAAATGTATAAAGGTGAAATATATTAATTTTTGAATTTGAATTTACAGTCTAAGTGGTAACGCAGAATAAGTTTGGTGATTTTTAAATCCAGAGATGGAGCGAAGCGAAACCGAATAGTAAGGATAAGCGTAGCGAAGGAAATTTTGATGTGGAAGTTTCCGAGGTACTCCGTACCCTTTTTTTATTGATTTCATTATGCATATAAAAAAATAAATAAATAAATAACATATAAATACATATAAAAAATAAATAAAAATAAAAAAACAAGCCTGATTGATTTTTGTCTGAAATTGCTCCTACGAGACAGTTTAAATTTTTTCCATCGAGTTTATTCTCAAAGAGTAAAGCAAAATATAAGACAGTTTATTATAGTTTCATGTCTTTACACAAATAGCGTATAAAAATATAAAAAAGTTTAAAAAATGTTTTATTGTCCTGTATCAATTCATCATATTACTAGTTTGAAGTAATAAATTAATAAATAATAAATAAATAAATCTTTATTTCATCAAATTTTATAAAAATAAAAATTAGAAAATTGTCATACTTATAAATACTACACTTATAGAGAGGTTGTGTACATATCTACAGGATTTAGTTTACATTTAAGAATTCCATAATGATAGTTCTTTTAATACTTTGCTAATTAAACGCTAAATAGAATTAAGCTTTTTACATTTTATATTGGTTTTTTCGTATTGAAATATTCTGTTAGCGAATAAAAAGGGTTTGCTTCAAGGTAATTTTTTATATTTTTTTTAACTTGATCTACTGGAAGATTCTTTATATTTTCTTCTACATGATTAAGCAGTTTAATCAGAAGTAGCATACTACTACGATAAAAGCGAATTTTCAAATGTATTAGTAAAAAAACGTGAGTTTTTTTACATTATGTTATACATGTCAATCAATAAATTCGGAACTAATAGAGAGAAACACTTAATTTATAAAAAAATCCATATAAAGGAAGCTGTCCTTCTTTAAAGGATTGCTGAAACACACAGCATACTTAATCTATCTTAAAGACAATTTTTTATCAAATTATAAATTTATACATAATTTTATAAAATAATGTAAATAATTTCATTAAAGTTTTAAAATTTTACATATATACATCTAAATAAAACTACAATCATTAGTAAATATGTTTATTTATAATACCTAGTGAGTCTAAAATTATATTTTCACCTAGGAGTCTAAGAAAATTTTGATTGATTCCAATCTTGTCGAAAAATAATTTAGTTTTTAGTGGAATGGTTCCTCTAGAACCGTTCTATTAATATACCCTCCATTAATAAAATGAAACTTATTTTATCAGCAGTATTTTTGTTAACCATATATAGTAGCACACATAATGATCAGGACTTAATATGGGCTTGTTTTTAAATTATTCCGATGCCCGTACGACTTGAAACATAATACGAGATAGTTTAATTTTCTTTCTATTGTTACTCTAATATCTTCAACTTTACCATCCAAAACTTCAAAAAAATATTCTGCAAATTATCCATACTTTGCAAGGCGGAAATCCTTACTACAATCATAAGTACGATCTTACGAAATATCAATTCTACAAAACCAATCAAATAGAAAGTAAGAGATGACTCAAGATGGATAGCTCTGAAGATGATCCGTGTTGCATCGCGTAACTCGAATCAGACTTGTAAAATTTCTAATTTCAACCATCAACAATTATAACTTAAGTGATTGAAATTATTTATTATTAATTCTATTTATAATTATTCTTTATATCTACTTTTTTAACCTATTTTGTTAAAGGTAGTTACATATTATAGATTGACGTATATAATTTTATTATGTGATGAAAGCGCAGTATTTGAAATTATTACAGAAGGGTGGTAAACATATTATTATATTTACATGTTAAATTATGCACACTGAGATTAAATGATGAACTCAGCACAAAATAAAATTATCAACGTTACAATCAGACTAATTTGGAGTTCCTGGTTTTTATAGCTTATTACATAAAGTTGAGATATGATTTAAGAAATCAACTTTTTACGATCCCTAACCGCAACTTGAATCCCTTAAAGCCTCAACCAGTGCTTTTCTTGAATTCATATCTTTCATTTTTCTCGTAAGTTCCTGAGTATGAATCAGCAAATATATTTGAAAATGTGTAGAGAAGGGATGAGCAAACATCTTACACGGTATAGTTGACCAGAGATAAGCAAACATCTTACACGATATGTTGTTGACTAGAGATAAGGAAACATCTTAACATCTTACAGGATATGTTGTTGACTAGAGATAAGGAAAACATCTTACACAATATGGTTGACCAGAGAAACATCTTACACGATATGTTGTTGAAACATCTTACACATGTTGTTGACCAGATAAGGAACACACGACAATATTTGTTGACTAGAGATAAGGAAACATCTTACACAATATGTTGTTGACTAGAGATAAGGAAACATCTTAACAATATGTTGTTGACCAGAGATAAGGAAACATCTTACACATATGTTGTTGACTAGAGATAAGGAAACATCTTACACAATATGTTGTTGTTGACCAGAGATAAGGAAACATCTTACATATGTTGTTGACTAGAGATAGGAAACATCTTACAGGATATGTTGTTGACCAGAGATAAGGAAACATCTTACACTTGACAGAGATAAGAAACATCTTACACGATATGTTGTTGACCAGAGATAAGGAAACATCTTACACGATATGTTGTTGACCAGAGATAAGGAAACATCTTACACAATATGTTGTTGACTAGAGATAAGGAAACATCTTACAGGATATGTTGTTGACCAGAGATAAGGAAACATCTTACACGATATGTTGTTGACCAGAGATAAGGAAACATCTTACAGGATATGTTGTTGACCAGAGATAAGGAAAACATCTTACACAATATGTTGTTGACAGAGATAAGGGAAACATCTTACAGGATATGTTGTTGACCAGAGATAAGGAAACATCTTACAATATGTTGTTGACAGAGATAAGGAAACATCTTACACAATATGTTGTTGACTAGAGATAAGGAAACATCTTACACTATATGTTTTGACCAGAGATTGGAAACATCTTACAGGATATGTTGTTGACTAGAGATAAGGAAACATCTTACACGATATGTTGTTGACCAGAGATAAGGAAACATCTTACACAATATGTTGTTGACTAGAGATAAGGAAACATCTTACAGGATATGTTGTTGACCAGATAAGGAAACATCTTAACTATATGTTGTTGACCAGAGATAAGGAAACATCTTACACGATATGTTGTTGACCAGAGATAAGGAAACATCTTACAGGATATGTTGTTGACCAGAGATAAGGAAACATCTTACACAATATGTTGTTGACTAGAGATAAGGAAACATCTTACACAATATGTTGTTGACCAGAGATGAACATCTTACAGGATATGTTGTTGACAGAGATAAGGAAACATCTTACACTATATGTTGTTGACAGAGATAAGGAAACATCTTACACTATATGTTGTTGACTTCAGAGATTTGGAAACATCTTACAGGATATGTTGTTGATAGAGATAAGGAAACATCTTACACATACTAGAGATAAGGAAACATCTTACACTATATGTTGTTGACCAGAGATGTGGAAACATCTTACAGGATATGTTGTTGACTAGAGATAAGGAAACATCTTACACAATATGTTGTTGACTAGAGATAAGGAAACATCTTACAGGATATGTTGTTGACCAGAGATAAGGAAACCTACACAATATGTTGTTGATAAGGAAACATCTTACACTATATGTTGTTGACCAGAGATGTGGAAACATCTTACAGGATATGTTGTTGACTAGAGATAAGGAAACATCTTACACAATATGTTGTTGACCAGAGATAAGGAAACATCTTACACAATATGTTGTTGACTAGAGATAAGGAAACATCTTACAGGATATGTTGTTGACTAGAGATAAGGAAACATCTTACACAATATGTTGTTGACAGAGATAAGGAACATCTTACACGATATGTTGTTGACCAGAGATAAGGAAACATCTTACAAATATGTTGTTGACTAGAGATAAGGAAAACATCTTACAGGATATGTTGTTGACCAGAGATAAGGAAACATCTTACACTATATGTTGTTGACCAGAGATAAGGAAACATCTTACACATATGTTGTTGACCAGAGATAAGGAAACATCTTACACAATATGTTGTTGACTAGAGATAAGGAAACATCTTACAGGATATGTTGTTGACCAGAGATAAGGAAACATCTTACACTATATGTTGTTGACCAGAGATGTGGAAACATCTTACACGATATGTTGTTGACCAGAGATAAGCAAACATTTTACAGGATATGTTGTTAACCAGAGATAAGGAAACATCTTACACGATATGTTGTTGACCAGAGGTAAGGAAACATCTTACACAATATGTTGTTGACCAGAGATAAGGAAACATCTTACACGATATGTTGTTGACTAGAGATAAGGAAACATCTACACGATATGTTGTTGACAGAGGTAAGGAAACCTTACACAATATGTTGTTGACCAGAGATAAGGAAACATCTTACACGATATGTTGTTGAACAGAGATAAGGAAACAACTTACACTATATGTTGTTGGCCAAAGATAAGGAAACATCTTACACAATATGTTGTTGACCAGAGATAAGGAAACATCTTACACGATATGTTGTTGGCCAGAGATAAGGAAACATCTTATAACCATTTTTTAAGTGTTTTGGAAAGAGCCATAACTTTGGTTGCTGTCATCCGATTTTGATGATTAAACACTCGTTTTATAAAACATTTTATCACCTTTTAAAATGTTCTCTTCATGTTTTGCACACGACCCACAAGGAACCACTTATTTAAAGAAAAATGATATTTGTGCGATATTCTAAAAGTTTGAGCATGGGGAACCACTTATTTGAAGAAAAATGATTTTTGTGCGATATTCTAAAACTTTGAGCATGGGGAATCATATCCACTCTACTCGGATGGACTCCACTTTGGATAAGCAGACTATGTTTTTCTTTATAATTTAAGGTATATTTTCAAAAATATTTGGTTTGAAGTAGTACAAAATGAATCACATTTTTTCAGGTCCGGCTTTTGAACTATTAGTCAAACTTTTAACTTCAAACAAGTCTTTTGTTGACTTTGTTGCTAGACGGTGAACCAAATTTTGTGAACGGCTTCTAAAAAATAAACCTTGCGAAATAATTTGACTGCAGAAATGTACTTACCGGATGCTTTTATTGAACCGAGGGAATCTATGCCATTCCGAAGAACATGTTTTAAAATGTTCGTAATTAAAGCAGACAAGAATCGGGTTTGTTGAACCCAGGTAAACTGGTCTACTTTAGAGAGATGCTCCGACCTTGGTGTTTTCAAAAAAACAAGACCAGACAGCTAGAACCACGTATTTACAGCGTAATACGGTCACGCACATTTTATTACTCTCTGTAGTATTTTTATAAAAGTGCCTCATTTAAAATTTGATGCGTAAAATGTACATGATTGAAATGGATAACTGTGATGTCACATGGTAACTGGGTCGACATAATCAAGTAAAAACAAGATAAGATCATGACCTCTATGATACAAGGTCAATTCAGTAAACAAATATCAAGAATGTACTGTGGATTAAACATTTTTTTTTTTGAGGTAGTACGTAATTGAGCACTTTATTGGACCGTTTTTAGGATGAGAAGCCAATCATTATTGTTATAGGAGGTTATTTAGTACTTTTCACCTCCGAGGACAATAATGAGTGTAAAAAACTCCTAGGACGTAAAAGTAATTCATATATTGCCGCCATTACTGTAATGTAGCGTGTTCAAAAAAACAATCTGTGTAAAACCTTCATGAGGTTTCTTTAAAAACATTCATTTTGTTTCTGTTTTTGTTCGTTGACTAATTTTTTTTTCGTTTTTAAAAGGTGTTCTAATTGACAATTTTTTGTGTGTTTATTTGTAAAGCTTTTACATTTTTGAGTAAAAGTGTGAAGCTATGGATGAATACAATGACGACGATAATATGAAGTTAATTGGACGTTTGTTTTTTTTTCAATTAAGTATATAGCGCAGTTTATTTAATGAGTGCTACCTCAAAAAAATAGTGTATGCCATCCGGCTGAGAATGACTTTATGTCTTGGCAATTTTTCCCGACTCGCTTCGCTCGTAGGTAAATCTAATTGCCGTGACATAAAGACACACTTCTCAGCCTAATGGCATAAATAACTATTTATTTAATAAAAAAACCGGGTACTGGGTGCTTCGGAACTTTTACAGATAGTAAATAAAAAATAAATAAAATAGGTTTATTCCACTTATTTCCATTATTTTTTTTATTACATTAGAAATTTTTAAGTGAATCTTTGAATGAGCTATGCTCGTGCTTAGAAATGCATCTGTATCATTCTTAGCGGTCACCCATTCAGCACTGACCACGCTCAATGCTCCTTAATTTTTATGATCCAACAAAAATCATGGATATACTTGTCGTATTGAAAAAATAGTTTAATTATTTATTATGTAATAATATACACTTGTACTAAATTTCAACTCAATTGGACAATTTCTCATTTTATTTAAAACCATTCACATGTCATTCAATAAAAATTGAACTAATGCTAATAATGAGTTGAAACTCGGCACATATAATTAGTCTTATACTTAGTAACATGAGAGCCAAATCTCAAGTTTTCGAAATTTTCGCTGAGTTATTAGTGCGGGTTAACGACGTCATAAAATTTTCAAATAGCACAACTACAGCGGTAGACTGATTTTTGTACGAAATTTCAACTCTAGCATAAATACACAGGGCGCTGCGATAATAACAGACACACACACACACACATATACAGACAGACAACTTTGCAAAAACCCCTTAGAAGGCCTTAAAAACGCCTGAAACGAATAATACCGGTTTCGGAGTTTTTTGCAAACACAATACTTTTCCTATATACCTACGGTATAAATGAGGAAATTTATACCGTAAATTGTACCAAATCTATTTTACAGCCAAGGCCGTAAGCTTGACTTACCTACACATATCTTGAGTATGTAGGCACAGCCTTAGTAGACATCTGGTAGATCCATAGACACGTATGACGAAAACATAAACAATCAATATTCTGACTACAGTTTATAGTCAGTTCGGCAAAACTCGGAATCACGAAGGAAGGGTGTCAAATGAATTCCGTTTTAATAGACTCTGGGAACTGCTAGAATGCCATTAATCTGACAAAATATATCAACCTTTTCTAAAACTCGGAAATATTTTAGGGAGAAAATACCTCTTAGAATAATAATATTTCCTTTATGGATGGATTCTTATTCAAAAGTTAAGTAGTGTCCTATATGAGAGTTTGTTTGACCCTCTGAATATTACGGACCATTTAACTCTACCCTATTCGTAAGTTAATATTTCTTTCTTACCCATGTTTGGGTAAAATTAGCCCCACATACCTATTCCTGATAGAGTAAGTAATAAAGAGAGGAGATAGATCACCTAGCAAGTAGGCCACACTGTTAGGGTCTTTTTTCTAATTTCTATTGATAAAAAACCAAATTCCTTTGGTTAGCGAATTTCCATTCGCTAAAAGGTTGTATTTACCGCAAGTTGAAGAAGCAATCGAAGGATCAGCTACCGTCGATACTTGCTGTTGGATATGAATATCCCTGGACCGGTTTCGGCATAACGCCATCATCAGCAGGCGGGGCAACACTCGAGCTCTCAACTAATAAAGTTATATCAGTGAATAACATCTAGTCTCAATTAGGACGACCAACCCTCTGAAGATAGTAATAATCTTCAGAAGGCTGGTCGTGTAGTAGACTAAGTTAGGTAGTAGACTAAGTTAGGTAGTAGACTAAGTTAGGTAGTAAAGTAAGTTTTATTTCAATACGACAAATATATATTTATGATTTTTTGTGGATCGTAAAAATTAAGCAGCATTAAGCGTGGTCAGTGCTGTATGGGTGACCGCTGAGAATGAAACAGATGTATTTATTATCTGAGAACGAACGAAGCCGATGATATGTTGCAGTTTAAATTTGCCGCATTGTTTATCCTTAGGAAGAGCGAAGCGTGTACGTATCAGAGAGGATGAGCGTAGCGAATCCGATGTGATGAGGAAAAATTCCGAGGTACACCGTATTCGACTTTTTAAATCGAATTAGAAATAATAGATTTCTAATTAATTTTGTTTATCTACTCACGGCAGCAAAATTAGCCATTTACTGGACTGTTTTTAAGCTGCAAAATGTCATTTTACCTACACTGTCAAACAATACGGGAAATATTTTAAACCAGTACGCAAAATGTTTTAAAACAGTACGCAAAATGTTTTGGTAATGAAAAAAGTACTAGGGAGTTATGGCTTATTTAAATAACATGGGAAACAAGTCAAAACTCCCTAGGCGGGAAAATGAATGAGCGGAGGTTATTATTTTACAAATTATTGCGTGAATTTCGGTATTGTTTTATTTTGTAAACTATGATATATTCTAGCTTGTTTCTAGTATGTAACTTTCTTTATTGTTACCTAAAATTACGATATTATTAATAAAAATGTTTAACATTTGTTTATCTAACAGTATATAATGTTTTGGAAACAAATTGGCAACACTGATAATTTTGACATTAAATTAAATTATTTACCACCTGTTTATGAATCGACAGATTTTTAATGTTTAAGTCGTCAGAGTTTGTATTTTATGTTGTTATATTTAGTTTAAGTATATAAAGTTACAAAAATAGAACGTTATCAAAAACTAAATCTGTAAACTAAAGTTAAGTTACTAAAATATAATGAGTGAGAACAACAGTGAAGTGAATAAAGATACAAACATTGTTGACATTGACGAGTTATTGGACCACACTCCACCTGATATTGTCAGCGTTGCATCTACTTCAAAGCAGTCTTTACTGCCTGTAAAATCTCGCAGCAAGTATTTAAAATAATCTCTTGTGTATTTTTTCAGCCGTTAGTGAGTAAAATAGTATATATGCTACTATGCAGCAAAGGAAACATTGCAGACTCGTGCAATTAATTACCTGCCTCGGCTTACGCCTCAGCAGGTAATTTCCATAGCCCGCCCTCGCTTTCGGCTCGGGGGCACATTTATAAAACTCGTCTGCAAAATTCCATTTTGCTGCCTAGTAGCATAATATACTATTGCATTACTTTTGTTTTAATGATTTGAAGAATAAGAAAAACCATTTTCCAATAATACAACTACTATGCAAAGCTTTATTTACATAATTGTACTATTCCCTACATAAGCAAGAAAGTTATACTTTCTCTTACTCTCATCTTAGAAACTATTAGTGTCTTGATTTTCTTTTCTTATCCCTATTTTCATTTATATACAGTACATTTTCAGCACCAACTATTTATTTTTACTCTTTCTAATTTCGTAATACGGAAAGTACTGAAGACTGTATTGTTCATATTTTGATTTTATTCATTAGGAAATATATATTTTGCTGATTTCTTCATTTTCTTTTTCCAGAAAAGTTTTTCCCTTCCTTTGTAATTTAATGTTTATAAGATTTTTCCTTTCCTTTCAATTCAACGTAATATCATTTTACGATTATATTTCTTACCTTTTTTTTGTATCAGTTTTTATGGGAAGATATGTTGATGTTTTAATACATGGTAAGGAAACGTTATAACCTTATCTTATGTTTTTTAATATAACCATAGCGGATATGTTTAACCTTCCAAAGTATAAAAATCCTCATGAATAAGATGTAAAAATGATAATGTTATGATTCTTTTACACTCTGATGCTTCGCTATATCCTATTCTTACATTCGTAAGCGAAACAATTGTAATGGTTATTACAAGGATTAAGGAGGAATTTCATAAAAAGCTGAGAAATGCTAAGCAGCGAAACTTACTTTTTATTCTACGCATTATTTTTCTTTAGAAACAACTCCACCGGAACACCGATGGAGTTGGTGTAACAGGATTTTCTTTAATTGTTACCTTTCCTCATTTATACCGTAGGTATATAGGAAAAGTATTGTGTTTGCGAAAAAATCCGAAACCGCAATTATCCGTTTCAGGTGTTTTAAAGGCCTCCTGAGTGGTTTTCACAAAGTTGTCTCATGTTTATGTGTGTCTGTGTGTTTTCATCGTAGCTCTTAGTGTATTAATGCTAAAAAGTTGAAACTTTTGTTAAACGTTTGTGTACTGTGGACTTACATGGTAAAGACTAGAATTAAATTACTGTCGCACTGAACATGAATACACCTTTTTAGCAACTAATTGTATAACAAGCTTTCGAAAGCTCGTGATTTGAGAAAATTTCCAAATAAATGTTAAATCAGCTTCGTATAAGGAACCTTAGCTTCGTAGAGATATGTTAGCTTAGGTAGGTAACTAAGCTAACCTATCTCTTAAAATAGTTTTAAGCGTTTCTTATGCGTCCTTTTGTAATGGTTTCATAACGCTGCAATCGCTGCTTCATCCCTTATAGGTTTGTAATTGTTATATAAGGGGCATTTAAGGTTATATAATGGTTTTATTAGGTCCCTTTAGGTTTTCTAGGAGGTTTAAATTGTTTTGTCATTATTTGACGTAAAGAATCGAGATTGCTGAGGAAAAATATTACGAAACAGATGCATTTACTATCTAAAGACGAGCGCAGCGAGTCCGAAGACATGCTGCGATATAAATTTGGCAAATTCCATATTCTGAGGACGAGCGAAGCGAATCCAAATTAGGGATGATGAGCGAAGCGAATCTAAATTAAGGAGGATGAGCGTAGCGAAACCGATGTGATAAGGAAAAGTTCCGATGTACCCTATACCCGATTATTTCTTCATTAAGGTGTATTTATATTTCTACTATAATTATTTCATTAACATACTTAATATATTAAATAAAAAAAAGTATAAGGACCTGCATACATTCGTAATTTATGTTAAGTAAACATCATCATCTTTTTATTTATTCTATGTTATATTCTTTTATTACTTTTTACTTTTCTTTTCTTCTTATTATTACGCTGTATTATTATTATTAAGTATTTAATGTTAGTGAAAAGAAGTAAATAAAAGTTTATTGTTAATGAGGCATAGAGATTACGCTGCAATTTCATTGGTAAAGGTGTTAGAGAAAAGCAAGTACTAGGAGAGAGATAAGGAGTTTCCTCAGTGGGGTCATCTTATTGTCATGACGTGTAATCTAGTTTAAAAGGTTTTTACTATTTCCTTCAATAACAGAGAAATAAGCAGGAATTGATTCTGAACTAGTCAACATCTCCCTGGAATTATGTTGACATCGTATTTAAAGACTTCTTTAGCATTGAAAGAAAATACTGTACACTACCAAGCAGTGGTGGACTGAGCCAAAATCAACATCTCAAGGGGCCCAATATTAAAAAAAGAAAGGAGAGGCCCTATATTCCTTCATAATTAAATATATTATATATATTTATATATATATATATATATATATATATATATATATATATATATATATATATATATATATATATATATATATATACAAATGTAATTTTTTTTAGTTAACATCGTATTTAGAGACTTGTTTAGTATTCAAAGGAAATACTATACAATAGCAAGCAGTGGAATGATCAAGCCAAAACCAGCATCTCAAGGGGCCAATATGAAGGAGGGAGAAGGGTCCTATATTCCTTTATAAATAAATAAAACAACACCACACACACACACACACACAACACACACACACACACACAAATATATATATATTATATATATATATATATATATATATATATATATATATATGTAATATTTCAATAAAACGCTATTATTTGATAATAAATTACGTAAAAACTCATAATCTGGATGATTGAAATAAAAAAGGAATGGAATTCCCAGTAATCGTGTCATCCTCTTTTTGTTTTCATTCTCGAAAATAAAAATTCTGGCGCGGTGGTCCGCATGTCGGGCGAATTTCCTTTGGATGCGAGCACTAAAACCCAGAGTACCTGGGTTCAAATCCTAGTAGGGACAGTAATTTTTGATCGTTTTTTTACCTAATATAAGTTTACAACTAGAAAATAATTCTGGCGCGGTTGTCCGCATGTCGGGCGAATTTCCTTTGTATGCGTGTTTCCGTGATAAACAACCCTTTTCTTGCTTATGCAAGAACCATGCCCATTGCGTGGTTCCAGTTCATGCTTTAGAACCTAAGCAGTTACTCAATTGTCAAGCACTGCTCGTAACTCATTTTGTCTGTATTTTCCAAAAGAAATGCGCATAATCATCCAGTTGTTGTACAAAACTATGCCTCTAAAATTAGAAGTACGCACTATTATTTGCACTAGTTTAAAGCTTAGTTACTTATCTTTAAAGGTTTTAGCGCATTTCCTTATATACATACACACACACACATATATATATATATATATAATATATATATATATATATATATATATAAAGTCTCGCAAAAAGTATTTTTTCGTCATTAGGGACCTCTGAAACGGATTTGTGTCGTGGTCCGAGGTTCGAATTCCGCCATGACGCCTATCCCATTAGGCGAATTTTCAAAGGAAATTCGCTAAAACCTATTTTATGTTAAGGATCGTAAACATACCAAATACTTATTGTAGCCGAATAAGCACCTTTCTCATGTCATGTTGTCTGAGTTTGTGTGACTGCTTTACCAGAAAACGCGGAATAATCATGCGATCAAATTGGGATTTAGCAAGCATATAGCTATGAATAAGACTAACGTATGTGCTAAGTTTCATCTCATTATCAGCATTAGTGCAATTTTTATCGAATGACTTAAGTACGTTTTTTAAAAAAGTTTTAAAAATAAGAAAATGATCCAATTGAGTTGAACTTTGGTACAAGTATGTACCTTGACTTAATAAATAAGTACACTAAGTTTCGTTTCAATACGACAAGTATATTTATTATTTTTATTGGATCATAAAAATTAAGTAGAATTGAGCATGGTCAGATGGTCAGTGCTGTATGGGTGACCGCTGAGAATGAAACGGATGCATTTACTATCTAAGGACGAGCGAAGTGAGTCCAAAGACATGTTGCAGTATAAATTTGGCTAATCGAAGCGAGTCCGGAGCAGGGATAATGAGTGCAGCGAATCCGATGTGATGAGGAACAGCTCCGAGGTACCCCGTACCCGATTCTTTTCAAATGTATTGCCATTTTAATGAGTTCTTTGTACCCCAGTAAGTATTCAAAATTTAGTTTTTTTGAGGTAGTACGTAATTGAGCACTTTATTGGACCGTTTTTAGGATGAGAAGCCAATCATTATTGTTATAGGAGGTTATTTAGTACTTTTCACCTCCGAGGACAATAATGAATGTAAAAAACTCCTAGGACGTAAAAGTAATTCATATGTTGCCGCCATTACTGTAATGTAGTGTGTTCAAAAAACAATCTGTGTTAAACCTTTATGAGTTTTCTTTAAAAACGTTCATTTTGTTTCTGTTTTTGTTCGTAGTTTAATTTTTTTTCGTTTTTTAAAGGTGTTCTAATGACAATTTTTGTGTGTTAATTTGTAAAGCTTTTACATTTTTTGAGTAAAAGTGTGAAGCTATGGGATGAATTTAATGACGGCGATAATATGGAGTTAATAATAATTGGACGTTTTTTTCTCAATTAAGTATATAGCGCAGTTTAATGAGTGCTATTTTTTGATTTTTTTTAATGAGTGCGACCTCAAAAAAATAGTGTATGCCATCCGGCTGAGAATGTCTTTATGTCTTGGCAATTTTTCCCGACTCGCTTCGCTCGTCGGTAAATCTAATTGCCGTGACATAAAGACACACTTCTCAGCCTTATGGCATAAATAACTATTAAACATAGTACCTATTTTATTTATTTGTTTTTATTACTCTACTCCTATTCTCCTATTTCCTAAGACCTGGTTCTATTAGAAGAGGTTATATAGATACTTTTAAGAAATAGGAGTCTTAAAATTCTTTTCTAATATTTCGCCTTTCTGTATCTCTAAGAAACTTCTTGATCTATTAAATAGCATATCAACTACTTTTATAGCAGCAGTTCTTAATAAAAATAAGATCTAAGTATTGCATTTTCTTTGCAATTTATATCTTATAGTTCTTAAACCATCTCCCTCAAGGTCGATGTCAAATCACGACTATTAATTCCATCTCTTTTATTACCTATTCCAGACATATTTAATTGAAGATTACTAACTTATTATTAGATCTAGACACCAGAGGTTAAATAGTTGTAACTTATCTATCAAACTTATTTAGCACAGATCCAGATAATTATTAAGTAAGTCAGTTTCTCTTACTTATTGGTTCAGTTTGTACTTTCAAGGATTTTTATACAACTATTTATTAGTATCACGATTATTATTTAGTAGTTCAATGTTAAAAGAATTAAAATTTATTTGGTAATTAGTTGAAAGAAAGCTTGGGAAAATTGAATCTGATAGGTAACCTCAGTAGGTACTGCAATATTACAATAAAAAGTGATATTTTCTTTAATAATTATGAAAAATCACGCATTAAAATTGCTCATTTCCTCACTAGGTGGGTAACGTTAAACACAGAATGTGTTGTTTTTCTAATTGTTTTATAGCTTTTCCTTATTAGTTGAGTAACGACATACTCAGAATATGTTGTTTTTCTAATTGTTTTATAGCTTTTCCTTATTAGTTGAGTAACGACATACTCAGAATGTGTTGTTTTTCTAATTGTTTTATAGCTTTTCCTTATTAGTTGAGTAACGACATACTCAGAATATGTTGTTTTCTTTGTTTTGACGTGAGTGGATGTGTTGTTTCTTGACTAGTGGTGTGACGTCTCACACAGAATGTGTTGTTTTCTTCACTAGTGGTGTGACGCCTCGCACAGAATGTGTTGTTTTCTTCACTAGTGGTGTGATGTCTCTCTCAGAATGTGCTGTTTTCTTCTTCACTAGTGGTGTGACGTCGCACAGAATGTGTTGTTTTCTTCACTAGTGGTGTGACGTCTCGCATAGAATGTGTTGTTTTCTTCACTAGTGGTGTGACGTCTCTCTCAGAATGTGCTGCTTTCTTCTTCACTAGTGGTGTGACGTCTCGCATAGAATATGTTGTTTTCTCCACTAGTGGTGTGACGTCTCGCATAGAATGTGTGTTGTTTCTTCACTAGTGTGTGTCAGAATGTGCTGTTTTCTTCTTCGTCTACACGGAATGTTGTTTTCTTCACTCTCACAAAGAATGTGTTGTTTTTTTTCACTAGTGTGTGACGTTTACACAGAAACTGTTTTTTTTCTAACCAGTTGAATAGCTTCTCATGTGGAAAATGATGTTTATTTAATTTTATATTTTTTTACATTTCTTAACAGACCATTTGGTACAAAAACAAAAATACAAACAATTGCTTACAGAGTACATTATTTTAAATATATCAAAAAAACAATTCAGGTACGGGGTACCTCGGAACTTTTCCTTATCCCATCGGATTCGCTACGCTCATCCTCCCTGCTTTGGACTCATTTCGCTCGTCCTCTGTTTATACAATTCGCCAAATGTATACTGCATGTATTCAGACTCGCTTCGCTCATCCTCAGATAGTAAATGCATCCGTTTCATTCTCAGCGGTCATCCATTCATTCATTATAATTATGTAATATATTTATAAGACCAGATAGCATACTTGATCAGGGCTCAATAGCAAGGCTCGAGATATTTATACTTTAACTTATATTGTGATCTATAACTAAGCGAAGTTAATTAATTAGACTAATTAACTAAATAAGTAGTTGAAGTTAATTTTAATTAGACCATAATGATCTGAGGTAATATAACTTAAAAAAAAAGTATCTAGAGCCCTAATTCTGCTATAGAAGCCCTAATCAAGTATGCTGTCTGGTGTTTATGTATATTACATATTTTAATGAATACATAAATGTATATACTATAACTTTAAAAATGTTTATTACGTTAATAATTTTTTATGTTTATTTTTGGAACTCAAGGAGGGCTGCCGCCCTCGCTCTCAATGGCCAGTCCGCCCCTGAGTTGTATAATACCTCACTCAGATAGTTATATTTTCTTCATTTGTCGCGTAACGCCTCGTAGGGAAAATGCTGTTTTCCTATCAAGTCGTTTAACAAGCTAGAAGGAAAACAGAATTTATGAAATAACTATTATAATTATTTGCCTTCTTTACTAGTGCACTGCTTATAAATATATTTTAAATGAAAATAATTTCCATATTTGAGATATAATTTTCCCACCTGTATTCCAACTATATTTAAATATAAAAAGTCTGAAGTCGGTGAGGAATAGAGTTTTTAAGTGGGCCAATATAGCCGACCTCATATTTCATGTCCCTAAGCTAAGCATCCCCTGGTTGGTGATTACCATAAGAAAGGAACCCGGTACTCTCTCAGTACTCGAGTGGTTTATTTTTAGTGGAAAAATATAAAAATAAGCGTTTTCCACCTTTATCTATCCGACCCCTGTCCTGGATTATTTACTCTTGGGTTAATTTTATATCTATTCAAATTTTTAAGAGCAGAGAAAAATATCTGGGACCTTGTTGCTTTTAAATTATGATATAGATGCAGGAAGGGGATTCTATAGACTGATTTCTACTTTTTACTTTTTCTCATTTATACGCTAGGTATATAGGGGAAGTATTGTGTTAGCAAAAAAATCCGAAACCGGGATGAAACCGGAATTATCCGTTTCAGGTTTTTTAAGGCCTCTTGAGTGATTTTTGCAAAGTTGTTTGTCTGTATGTGTGTGTCTGTCTGTTATCATCGTAGATAGCGCCCAGTGGTATATATGCTAGAGAGTTAAGGCTCTTATTTCTTTATTCCATACAACTTCCTTAATGCGTCATCCTCTTTATTCAAGGTCCTTGATGCTTACAGATACAATAAATACCTATAATCACACTTGGCAGGCTAACCTGTAGCAGTGTATATATATATATATCAAAAAATCAGTGTGACAAAGAAAAAGTTTGCTCTCACTGCTCTGAACCCCACCATTTAAGAGCAACTGCCCAAAATCAAAGAGCAGCCAGTGTGTGGCTCTTGTAGAGATAAAAGAAGAAACATAATCATTCTATACTAGATCCGAATTGTTTAGATATTATATATATTATATATTATATATATAATAATATATATATATATATATATATATATATATATATATATATATACATATATATAATTCTGAGAAATAATAATGATAACTTACAGATGGTGAAAAAAAAGGGAGTGCGAGGGTTTGGCGCGACGTTTCGACAAATCGTCTTTATCAAGCTAGAATAAGTCGGTGCGTACTCAGAAGCGTCGAGCCGACAACAATGAGTTGTCGGCTCGACGCTTCCGAGTACGCACCGACTTATTCTAGCTTGATAAAGACGATTTGTCGAAACGTCGCGCCAACCCTCGCACTCCCTTTTTTTCACTATCTGTAAGTTATCATTATTATTTCTCAGAATTATTTTGATACTTTAGTATCTTTCAATATTTCATTTACTCGTATATATATATATTATATATATATATATATATATGTATATATATTATATTATATATATTATAATATATATATATATAATATATATATTTGGCAAATCGTATTTCTGGAACTTGCGAAGTGATTCCGAAGTTGGGAGGATGAGCGTAGCGAATTTGATGAGGATTAGGAGAGTTCCAAAGTACCCGGTACCTGATTTTTGTGCTTTGATTTGTTGTAATATATTGTGATTGTTTTAATTTGTAAGTACTTGTTTTTATTTGTAGTGATTTGTTGTAATTGTTTTTTTAATTGTAGGTTTAATTGTTTTAATTAGTAGGCATTTGTTTTAAGTTGTTGGATGTTTTGCGATTGTTTCTTATGATTGTTTCCATTTGTCGTGTGATATTGTTTCAGTGGGCACCTTACAATAGTGTTTGTACTATGAAAAACAGAAACTTTATTCTATACTTGGCAGTTCGTCTTTAAAGCTTTTCAAACAATTTTGTTGTGCGTACTTTTTTAAATCAAGTAAAAAAATCTTAACCAATTTGTTTAAATATGAAACATACCAACGAATTGAAACATAAATAACCGAATAGGGTTAAATTCAAAGTAATAAATTTAAAAAATTATCATACACGCAAACATATCCTGCTAATATGTATTTTTCATGCTTAAAAAATTTAATTTCTGAATCATGCACTTCAATTTTTTATAAAATTAAACATTGTATTATTTTATAGTTCTGTTTATTTTTTTTTGTTCGTTCAAACTTTATATTATTTCCTCAAGTTTATTTATTAATTCTTTTTTGTTTATTTCTAAGTTAGATATTTTTTGTACAATTAATTTAGCGTGAAATTAATCAAGTATTAAATTAAGATATCATCTTCACAACTATAAGAAAGGACGGACTCATTAATAATTAACACACAACTATATTTTATATTTATAAATGTTTTTATAAGTAAGTGACATTGAAAAAGTCGTGATATCAAAATTATTCGAATTCCTACGTGGCTAAAATATGATATTTATTTTGCTTTAGTAAATCCCAGGTTTGTTTAAATTTAATAGTTAATAATATTAATATTGATAATAATAACGTATAATGACATTATAGATATAAGTTTCATAACATCAAGGATTTTATAACATAATTATTTTTTTACATAAAAGTAGTTTTTAGTATTGTAAATTACTTTTTTATGCTCTTTCATTTATTATTTTTATGTTAAATATATAAATATATTAGCTGGAAGTTATGTAATCCTTTGGGTTCATCAAATATATGTCTGTCAATAAATATGACAGATCGGTGATGAGTGTAATTTATCACAATCTCTTCACTGATTTAAAACTAGTTTTAGATTTTTATTTTTGCTCATTTATACCGTAGGTAGATAGAAAAAGTATTGTGTTTGCAAAAATATCCGAAACCGGGATGAAACCGGAATTATCAGTTTCAGGCGTTTTTATAAGACCTTCTGAGTGGTTTTCGTGTGTGTATGTGTATATGTGTGTTGTGTATTTCTGTTATAATCGTAGCGCCCAGTGTATGTATGCAAGAGTGTTGAAATTTTATACAAAAATCAGTCTAACACTGTAGCTGTGCTGTTCGGAAAAAATGTATGACGTCATTAAACCGAAATAATAACTCAGCAAAAATTTCGAAAAATCATAAAATGCGGAAAAATAATGAAATGATATTGAAATTTGGCACACATGTAGCCATGTATAAGACTAACATATTTGGCAATTTTTAATTGACCGACTTGTGTACGTTTCTTAAAAAAAAATCAAAAAATAATTTAATTAAGTCGAAATATGGAATATTTATGTATCATTACCTATTAAATAAGTTCACCAAGTATCGTTTTAATACGACAAATATTTTAATGATTTTTGTTGGATCATAAAAGTTAAGCAGTATTGAGCGTGGTCAGTGCTATATGGTTGACCGATGAGAATGAAACAGATGCCTTTACTATCTGTTAAGTTGAGCGCAGCGAGTCCGAAGACATTCTGCGGTATAAATTTGGCAAATTGCATATTCTGAGGACGAGCGTAGCGAATCCGATGTACCCCGTACCCGATTGTTCATTAAATATGACAGATCGGTGATAAGTGTAATTTATCATAAGTTTTGGGACTTCCGCAGAAAATGAAACGGATGTATTTAATATCTGAGGACGAACAAAGCGAATCCGAAGTAGAGAGGATGAGCGTAGCGAATCCGTTGTGATGAGGAAAAGTTTCGCTACCCCTTAACCGACATTTTTACTAATGCCTTGAGTGTGGTCAGTTAATGGATATGTGATCGCTTTGTTTAAAACCAATTCTTAGCGTCTTAAAACAAGCGATGTGAGCGCCTATTAGACCTCTTTGGTGTTTTCATTTTCTGATCAGAAGCGAAACGAGTCCGAAGAGGTAAAGATGAGAAAAAGTCTCGAAGTACCCCGTACCCTACATTATTTAATATGCATGTATTGCACAAGAAATTTTATTATTTTTTAAAAGTTTGATCTTTTAGCAAAAACCTTGAAAATAAGTGTCACTTATCTTAGTACCTTTATCATTTCTTAGTAAAATGATATTACAAGATTACATTCACAGGTTTCTTTGAAGTGAAAAATTGTGAAATTCCACACCTAACAACCTATTACATCGAAAAATAACATTTTTCACCATAAAGAAAATAATTTCAAACTTCCATAACATGATGTAAAGAATTTTCGTGCATGTAGGGATTTTATTTTGGTTCAAAAAATTGAAACATGATATTTTTATAGTTAAATAAGTTTTACAGAGAGTATTGAAGGATTTGATATTTTTATTTTTGAAACGCGAAACTAGTCAAATCTCAAAGAATGCTGTGTTTCTTTTATGACGCCTTAGACACAATGAGAATAATAATCAAATCCTGAAAATATCTTTTAAGTCCCGATACTAGACGCCAAAGAACTCATAAAGAACATGCTTGATATTAATAGATGGAGTACGGACTTTAAGATCAAAGTTAATGGACTTCATACTTGAAAGAAATTTTTAATCACCAGTTGGTAAGTAAAAAAACAATTAATACCAGCAAAAAGGAGGCTTCATAAACTTCAAACTAAAACTTTCAAAAAAATCTTTCTTGGCATGACGTGCACATTTTATTGGTTTCTGCCGAAGCTACGCGCCTGCGGCAGTACCTCTTGTGTATGAATATTTTTATTATGAATTTTCTTCTTTTTTTACGATTAATGTTTTTACTTTGCGCGTCTTCTAGTTACTTTGATCATTTATCATAAATAGTTTTAATCTTGAAAATGTTTTTCGCACATTTCAGCGACTTTTTTATAAAAATTGTAGAAAATAAAAAGTTTTTTAGCGAAATTAGTAATAATAAGTATTTCCTTTATCCAGTTCGCTAGATAAATACTTGCACCCTGCGAAATACTAGTAAAACCTACAATACTAGTAGAATGAGCGTGAATGGAGTCCATCATAAATAATAAAAGAAAAAAAGTCTCTCCACAAAGCAAAACTTTATTGGCAAAGCGCTTTCACCCTAACTAGAGGCCATCATCAGTGCAGACCCGTTGAGATGTTAAAGAAGTAGAGAAGTGAGTCTATGTTTTCTTATTAGGTATTAGAGTCAGACATCTCAATGGTTTTGCACTAATGATGGCCTCTGTTATGTTGAAAGCACTTTGCCAATAAAGATTTATTTTGTGGAGAGACTTCTTTTCTTTTATTATTTTAACCTACTATACTACGACACATGGCTAAAATCAGTTGACAGCATGGAAATATTGTGTTAAGGAACCAATAAAATTGGCCTAATTTGAAATTGAGGGCGTGGCTTAACATCCAGGATTAACCTCATTGGCTCTCTCGCATTATTTTTCCGCGCTGTCAACTGATTTTAGCCGTGTGCCGTACTATAAATAAGATAAACCACTAAAAACCGTAATTCGTACTTTTAATTAAAAAATCCAAAAACGCTGTCATTCATTTGTTTTTAATGAATAAACATTAACTTGATAAATGGACCTGAGTTTTTGAATGAAACTTAATGCTTAATTAAAGTATTTAAAGTTTAAACGCATACTTTAAAAAAAAACTTAGGAATTTATAGAAAGTCGCTGGAAACGACAAATTGGGCTTGCTTGCTTAGTGCTTAGCTATAAATATTTTTTAATATACATACTTACTACTAATTTTTTAAAATGTTTATCATTAAATATTTACGTGATTTTTTTGCGGGAAAATTAATTTAAAACATCGTATTCCTAGAACACTGACGACGCTAAGATAAGTCAGCTTTCAATAGGATGCAACTATACCTACATATTTACATCCTTCTAAATTAACCTGTTGAATCTAACTTTTCTTATACTTTGTTTTGTCAAGGAACTTATGTAAAAGGGTAGGAGCGGATCATAAATATCCCATTGTTGTTCTATAGTATTACTTGTTGTTATATTATTAATTGAAGGTTCGTGAATTTTTTCATGTATCTAGGGAATTTTCATTGCCTCATCTTACAATTTTCTCGCCAAGTACGCTCCACGAGCCTTTGTGGCTCAGAATGGCCCCTAAGGCCATTCCAAAAATAAAAATTTTATAATACGTGCGTGAAATACGTAGAAAAACGTTTGATTACACATTTCTCGACAACTGTACATGCTAGGATCAAATGATTGTTATATTTGGATTCAGCGTCAAAAACTACGTATGAATATATGCTAAGTTTTTAAAAAAAGTGAAATTTAATATTTACCGGAATTTCGTTCACGTCGTGTGTAGTCAAATCTATGCATTGACTTTTCTCAAAAAGTAAACATGGCTGGACAAAACTAAAAGTAGCGTTGTATTCTGAGGGTAAAACTTAATAGGAAACGCAAAAAACCGCATCTCAAAAGGTTAGTTCCGTCAAAAATGCGTGCGTGAAATACGTAGTGCACGAATCTTGTTTTTTTAATAATTTATTGATATACCTGGCATTTGCCTCTTATGTAGCGAATTTTTTCATTCTTATACTGTAACATATATGTTGATATATGTTTTATATAACAATATATATATATATATATATATATAATATATATATATATATATATATATATATATATATAAAATATTAGCCATCAAAGGCTGCAGGCTTTTAATATATTTTTATTTCTTTTATGATAATTTTGTTTGCTTATTTGTTCTTTTTTTAATTATTATATACCTATTTTGTTATTTTATTTGGTAATAACTCTCACTAGAGAGACATTACAGGATTGATTTTTTACTAAGTTTCTAATCATTAAAACTACATTAACTCTTATACTTGTAACAATAATAATTGTTGTATCAATCTATAAAATGTGTCAAAAAATGTTTGAAAAAATATGATAAGTAAACACATTTGACATGTACACATGTATTAATTAAAAATATAATTTAACAAACAGACTCACTTGGCTGTTGTCCATCATTAAAATTATTATAACTAAACAATCAGTACCTAAAACAATTAGTACCTAAAACTATCAGTTCCTAAAGCAATCAGTTCCTAAAACAATCATACATACTACCTATTTTCAGGTAGTGATACACAGGAGAGTAAATATTAGTGTGTTCACATGTATTTAACCCAGTGAGACTGGAGAAGGGTTTGAGGATATGAGATCACCGATCTGAAATAAACCCCAGGTTCAGGACCTCGCGTCCCAGTGAAAGCCCGCCTCGCCCAGCATTTCTATACAATTTGAAATTATTTCAGTTCTTTCAATCAATACACAATATGAATTTTAATTACATATGAATTAAAAAAAAAATTAATAAATAAATGCAATAAAATATATAATTATATATATAATATATATATATATATATATATATATATAATATATATATATATAATATATATAATTATATATATATATATATATATATATATATATATTATATATAATATATATATATATATAATATATATATATATAGATATATATAGTTTTAATCATAAAAATCGGATAAATATAACTGAAGTTATAACAATTGTTAAATGACCAAAAAAGCACAACAAGTTAATATTTTTTCAAATAAATTGCATAAATTAACCATTTTTTGGTGTTTTGAAAGAGCCATACTTGGTTGTATTTATCCGATTTTGATGATTTAACACTCGTTTAATCATATAGGAAATTTCATCAGCTTTACAAAATGGTCTCTTCATGTTTCGCACACGACTTACAGGGATCCACTTATTAGTAATATAGGACCCCCATAATTAGGGGCCTTGAGATAAAGATTTGGGGCCCTTTTAGGCCAAACCCTCCTCGGTCCTTTTTTGCTTAGTCCGCCACAGAATAAAGAATATCTGGTCTTTAATGCAGCCGTTCTCCGGAAGGAGTCGATTTATTGGTTGATACTCGATATTTCGATAAGTGCTATCGAATTTCCATCATGTAAACCACCTCTATTTATAGCCTACATAACAGCAGCCTCGACTTGCATACCTGCTTCACAAACCCATTCACCTTGTAAACCCGCAATGCAACCTTTCTTCGAAAGAAGTCGATTTATTGGTTGATACACGATATTTCGATAAGTGCTATCGAATTTCCATCATGTCAACCACCTCGCTTTATAGCCTACACCGCAGCAGACTCAACTTGCATGCCTGCTTCTCCAACCAATTCACCTTGTAAACCAGCTTCACAGTCTCTAAGATAAATATGGATGATTAATGATAATGATCAGAAAGGAACAAGGAAGAGCGATAGTTTGTTTACTTTCTTGTAGAGAGACTAAATTACAGTCATTACAGTGCATTATACAGATTCGCAACGAACAATATTCACACCTTTTCATTTACCGTTTATAATTCATTATTTGCAATTTTAGTAGAATGCAGTTGAAATTAATAGAAACAGGTGTACTTGCTTCTTCTGTCCGGCTAATAAAATAATATGACCAATTTAATCCGGTATTGTTAAAACCTTAAAGGTTCCTCCATTGTATTTGGCAAAAAAATGTTTTTATTCTTTTCAGTTCTTTAAATTTTTTGATTAAGTCATTAATGATATTTAATAACGGCATAATAGTATATTATACTAGTAGGTTGTAAAACGATTTTTTTACCGAAGCTACTGTAGTTACTGGCGAGCGAAGCGAGTTGAGTAAAAAATATCATTCACAGCCATGTGGTGTTTGCTATTTTTCTTAGGTAAAGAGTAATAATATCAAAATAAATAACATTTATCTCCTCCTTGTATTGTAAGTTCTACTTACAGTCTTGTTATCTCACATTGTAAATGTACTTTTACTCCCTAGGGAGGAAAAGAGAAAAGTGTTGCCAACTTGACGAATTTTTAATTAAAATTTTAGGAAATTTTTAGGATTTAACTCCCTTGGCAAGCCTCGGGAGCTAACTAGTTCATCTCCCTCGGCCCACCGGCCTCGTGAGCTAATGAAGTTTCCTCCTTCGGCGCTGCCTTAGGACGAGACTTTAGCTTGAGCTGTAAAACTTACTTTCATCTCTTGTTGCATAAATAACTATTATCTAAAGACGGTGTTTAATGTAAATTTTATTGGCTAGTTTGTTGGGAGTAAAAAAGCTCTTTCACTCCCAAGGGAGAGAACATACTATTTACTCCTAAGGAAGCAAAACTTACTTTTCACTTTCATGAGAGAAAAAGTTACTTTTTACTCCCAAGAAAGAAAAAGTTATTTTTCACTCCCAAGGAAGAAGAAGTTACTTTTCACTCCCTTGGGAGTGAAACACAAAGAGAAACGGAGTAGTATGGAAATACAAAGAGAACGGAGCAGTATAGAAACACAAAGACAAACGAAGCAAATGAAACACAAAAGAGGAACTGAGCGGTATTAAATACAAGAGAACGGAGCAGTATAGAAACACAAAGACGAACGAAGCAATATGAAACACAAAGAGGAACGGAGTAGTATGGAAATACAAAGAGGAACGGAGCAGTATAGAAACACAAAGACGAACGAACCAATATGAAACACAAGAGGAACGGAGTGGTATGGAAATACAAAGAGGAACGGAGCAGTATAGAAACACAAAGACGAACGAACCAATATGAAACACAAAGAGGAACTGAGCGGTATGGAAATACAAAGAGGAACGGAGCAGTATAGAAACAAGACGAACGAAGCAATATGAAACACAAAGAGGAATTGAGTAGTATGGAAATACAAAGAGGAACGGAGCAGTATAGAAACACAAAGACGACGAACCATATGAAACACAAGAGGAACTGAGCGGTATGGAAATACAAAGAGGAACGGAGCAGTATAGAAACACAAAGACGAACGAAGCAATATGAAACACAAAGAGGAACGGAGTAGTATTGAAATACAAAGAGGAACGGAGCAGTATGAAACACAAAGACGAACGAAGCAATATGAAACACAAAGAGGAACTGAGCGTGTGCAAGCCCAGCGGGGGTAATCAACTTAAAAATAAGTTCCTGACGCTGAAACTCGCTGAATAGAGGGTAAAACAAAAGTAAAAGATGAGATAAGGAAAAAAGGACTGTATTTTAGTAAATAATTAGCAAACAATAAGATAAGGTAAGGAAAGTGACTAGATAAAGTTTAAGCATTAAGTACTTACGGACTTGATACAACTTATAAAGTATCAAAACAGATAAGCATAAAAACTCGGGTTAAAGTAACGCAAAATAAATAATTACACAAGTAAATTAATAAATCTAAGCAATAAAAGCAGGCAATAATAGAGCTTAATGATAATAACTTAATAAATAGCGAGCTTAATAAATAACTTGACTATATGGCTTCGAATATGCCGGCAGAAGGGACACTATATATGTCACTCAATAAATATGAAAGTAAGATAAACTGGCTAAAGCTACTCACGATAAAAGTAAATAAAGCTGAGAAAAATAATAATATAGTAGGCAAAAAAGAATAATGAACAAAAATATAACATTTAACAATCGACATATATTCTCACTGGCAGCATATTCGAAGTCAGGAAAGTAATAATAAATTAAACATAAAAAATAATTCTATAGACTAAGGAGTTAGTAACTAAAACTAAAGAAGACGCGGAAGACTAGTAGGAAGATGAAATATAAAAATTGAAGGTAATTACAGACAGTGAAAGCATGCTGCATAGGTCGGCAGCACAGATGAAAGCAACATAGTCCAAATTAAAAGCTGTTATTGATATCACCAACACATCCACTTGAAAAAAGAGCCCAAAAGGCCGCGATCTCGAACACAAGAACTTACTAATTACTTTAGTAAAGTTATATTTTAAATTACGGTTGGGTTAACCCTTTCACTACAACCAGGTTTTTCTCTCCACTGATCGCAAGACGGCGAAAACCGTTACTTTTAAGGTTCTATTGATAATGGAACAAAGCGGTTGTCTCTAAACGGCGATACTGATTAGCATACTGCTTTATAGCTAATATAAAGTCTTGACAATCATTGATCAAGTATAAGGAATAATATTATGCCTAAATTATTCCCGAAGTGAATGCAGATATTTGTAAATTATAAATTATATCCAACGAACTTCTCCAGCGGCTTAATTTGGTGGATTTCCATGCAAGACGAGTTACAAAAGGAAGGTTTCAAAATGTAACCTCAAGTAAACATGGCGGCAGGTTATACACGGCTCAAGCAGCCTGTTTTTCCTGATTCGTTTAGTGAAAATCAAATAGATTTAACGTATTATGATGAGATGGGCGATGTTGAAGCAGTGTAGTGAGAAGACGGACGAAGAAAACTTAAAACTAAGTGTTAGTGCGTAATAATACTAGTGGTACAAAAGTGGATAACTTATTGCCTGTTTACAGGAAAGTCCACGGCGTTAATAAACTTAAAATATACATAAAAAACAACGTAAGTACTCTAAAACATAAAGGATATACAGTAAACATATAAATAAAGTATAGATAAATAACAACTATTTACAAAGGATAGGGAAATGAAAGGAAGTGGGGTGGAGAAGGAGACCCATGTCCAAACATTCCGCCTACCAAAAATTCACTAATTAGGAGAATTTTTCAACGATGCTGATGATGCAGGTTGAGATTTGTCACAATCGGTAAAGTTAGAATCCTGTTGAGGCGATAGTAGCAACACTAACTTGTTGACAGCTCGACGCAGCGGTTGCTGGAAAAAGGTAATTGTAGGTCAACAACTCGCACCACGCCGTCGTTTCCTGGAAAAGAATTAATAACGCGGCCAACAGGCCACTGCTTACAAGGGCTGTTGTCGCGAAGTAAGACTAAGTCTCCTACTTTAATGTTGTAGTTTGTAGCTCTCCATTTAGCGCGTTCTTGGAGCGAAGTTAAATATTCAGAGCGCCAACGGCGCCAGAAATGTTGGAGCTTTTGTTCGACTGATTCCCATCGCGTGAGACGGTTTTCACTTATATCAAGAAGTGAAGGCTGAGGAACGGCGGTGGGTTGTCGTCCTATGAGGAAATGTCCCGGACTAAGAATGCCTAGGTCGTTAGCGTCATTTGACATAGGGCATAACGGTCGGGAATTCAGCGCAGCTTCTATATCAACCATCAACGTCGTAAGTTCTTCGAAAGTGAAGACAGCATCACCATAAACTGTTCGCATTAAGCGCTTAACAGATTTAACTCCTGCTTCCCACACACCTCCAAACGTGGGCGCGTGAGGAGGATTAAAGTTCCAAATGATTTCATTATCTAAAGCAAACTTATAGATTTCATCTTTTGTAGCATGTTGAGCTAACCAGCTATAAAGATCTTGAAGTTTGTTGGCAGCGCCAACAAAATTGGTGCCGTTATCTGAATATATTTGCTCGGGCTTACCACGGCGACCGATGAAACGTTTAAGAGAAGCCATGAAAGCAGGAGTATTCAAAGATGAAACTACCTCTAAGTGAAGAGCTTTCGTGCTAAGACATATAAAGAGACACAGGTATGCCTTAGACGTATTTGCCTTGCTACGCAGTGAATCTTTATAATGAATGGTCCGGCGAAATCGACTCCGACGTGCAAAAAAGCGAATCCTTCACGTACACGGGAAGCAGGAAGATTACCCATAATTGGTTTACACGTAGGCGCATCAAATTTTCTACAGGTGACGCAGTTTTTAGACAGCTCACGAACAGCATTGCGAGCACCTGTAATCCAAATTTTGCTCGAACGATGGCTAATAGAAGTGATGAACCAGGATGCAAATAAAGTTGATGATAATGAGATAGAAGGAGCTGAGTAAAATGTGTCTTGGCTGGAAGTAGCATCGGGTGCTGAGTCTCCCAAGACACATCAGAATTTTTAAGGCGTCCGCCTACCAATAAAATACCCGCCTGATCTATGAAAGGGTTTAAGCTTTGAAGGCTTTTAGGTATAGGAGTGTTAGAATTTGGGATACGCTGATTGAAGAAATAAGCACTCTGTATCCACTTGACAGCAACTGTTGTGGCTTGACGCATCTCTGGAACGGTGATGTAACCGGAGTTATCCTGCCGTCTTTTCCTTAAGATGTCGAGGAAGCGTAGAGCGTAAGCAATGCTACGTATCAACTTAGTTAAACTAGACCACCTAGACATCCATTGTACGAACGATGAGTCTGTAGCGTTAGTAACAACTAAAACAGTAGCCATGTCTACTTTTGATTTTAATTCAGGAACCTGAGGGACTGGACTAAGGACCTTAAGAGGCCAATCCTTAGGTTCTCGGAGTGCCCAACTAGGACCATGAAACCACAACATGCTGTCTCTAAGATCAGGAGCAGAAATGCCACGCGATCCCAAGTCACTGGGGTTGTCTTCAGATGATACATGGTGCCATTTGCCAGTGACAGTAAGGCTACGAATTTGTACAACTCTATTGGCAACAAAAGTTTTAAGAAGGTGGAAAGGTGTGCGGAGCCAAGAAAGCACTATCATGCTGTCAGAAGAAGTGTAAATCAGGTTTAGATGGAGTTTTTTCACATATAAGTGTAAGCTATCCCAAAGCTTAGCTGCAAGGAGTGCAGCACAAAGTTCAAGTCTCGGTATGGTAGTGAATTTGACCGGAGCCAATTTTGGTCTTAGCCAGTATGAGATGCATCTGGGTTCCTGCGTCAGAAATGGTTCAAGTAGGCTGCAGCGCAGTAAGCCTTCTCAGAGGCATCTGCAAAAATAAGGATAGAAGAAGAAATCTACCGGAACATGCCAACGAGGTATTTTTATTTCTCCTAGAGCGGGTAAATCTCGAAGAAAAGCTAACCACCGCTCTTTCATCGCTTGAGGAAAGTCGTCATCCCAATTAAGCTGCTCCTTCCTATGTTGGTATGCTCGATCTTCTGGGTGAATTAAGATTTGCCTAAACATTTTGACTGCATCCGCGGTGAAGACGTACGGGTGGACGCGAAAGTTTAGAAGTATTATGATGAGATTAGGCTGCAGCTTCGGCCCTACCAAAAGCAAGTCGTTTAGCGAACCTGAAGCTGTCCTAGCAGCAGCATCGAAAACTACTCGAAGTTTGATGTCCTGATCGGGCAAATGTTTTACTACGCAATGATGCGGTATAATATATTTCCCTGGAGTTTTGGCGAGGTCCATATGTCCTAGGTAAGGTATTCATGCATGAACTCGTGATACTTCTCCTTTATCACGGAGTTCTGCTAAGCTTGTTTTCAAGATGTTCCTGGCGGCGTAGAGCCATGCCTCGAGAATTTGCAATGTAGGGGCGATCTTCCTTGAAGGGCAAACGTACTACATACCTACCATCATCCAGACGATAATGAGTGGTTTGAACAACTCTCACACTTGACGTCTTCTGGGCTTCTACTTAACTACTGGAGGCTCTTCTAATCCCAGAAACGTTTCAATCTCGTGAAGGGATCCAACGAGGAAACGTAGACGTAAGGAGAGCTTGAACTGCATAAAGCATCTGCAACTTCTCTGACGCGGCCAGAACAGCATAGCCGAAAATAGTACCAAGCAAGCGAGTAATGATGTCGAAATCGTGATGACGTCGCCAGTGACGATGTCGGTGAATAGTCGCATCCGATAAGTAGATCCCGGCTGGTGATCCAGAACTCGGGGTCAGCTAGAGGATAATTGTGGTAGTCTGTCCACAACTCCGCAGGAGACTCAAACCCCGGAAGAGTGACGTTATAGAGTCCAAAACGATGGCGTTGTAGATAAACGTAGGTATCCATCGATAGGAGATAACGTACATAGGCACGACCTTTTGAAGAACCAAGGGCGTCTCTCCAATACCCCACTATACCGGTTCTCGTTTTAGAAATTTTAAGCCCAAGTCGATCAACGAAGGAGCGAGTATAAAGGTGAAGTGACTTCCAGAGTCAATCACAAGTCGAATTTCGTGAGGATATCCATTAGAGTCATAGATATGGCAGATGAGGTTCCCAGCATGATTCTGTTGTTTCGTGTGTATCCGTCAATGAAGTTCCGCTTTCGTTAGTTTGTACTTCAATACTTGTAAGGGCCTGAACATCATTATTTTGGTGAAGCAGGGGAATGATGCTTTCCCCTACAGAAGCGACATCGGTAAGTAGAAAAACATTATCAGTCTTTATGCTCAGCTGACAGACAATCCTACATCCTCGAAAGGTTTAACACTTTAAAACGTTCATTTACAGTCATAGTGGCAAACTTGAGACAGTTGTTAAGGTGATGAGACTCTTACACGCTAAACAAGGACATGAAGGAGCTTTGGAGTCTCGATATTTTCGTGCTTGGTTAGATGGCCTGAGAGTTTCGACCGCTACCAAGTAGAGTAGTCCTGAAGAAGATGGACGGAAAGAGCGTCTGGGATTGTTGTTACGGTTACTCAGATCTTGAGCCACTGTAGTGCGTGCTAGGCCAAACAGCTAATTCGGAAGCGTCACATTTATTACGTAAAAACTTTAAATTGTCAAAGGTGGAACTTTCTTGTTCTCGCGCTCAAACTTCACGCGTTGAAGTGTAGATGGTGCGACGAGCAAGATGAAACAGAATGATTCAGCATTATCTGGAACGTCGAGAAGCTTAAAAGCGGCGCCGATCCTGAAAGTTTTGCCACTGTCTTACTCAGTTGTTCGTTAGACGCTTTTGGAGGTAAAACCTTAATATCTAGAAGTTGGTCCAAGTAGGAAGCTGCAAGAAGTCTTTTGTTGTCGTACTGATCGATCAAAGTTTTCCACGCTATCTCAAAATTAGATTCAGTCACTGGGACGTGAGCAATGACTGCCAGCGCCTTTCCTTCTAGCGAACGTATAAGATAATGAAAGCGAATCAAATCCGAGAGAGCCAACTCATTATTTACATGCTGTTAAAAGTACCTTCCAAGACGGCCATTTCGTACGATCACCCTTAAACTTAGGGAGATCTAAAGGTGGTAGCTTGATTTTAGTATGTCCAGTCATGGATTTGCGATAATCGAAACCTCTTTCCTTTTCTACAGCTTCGAACTCTGCCATCATAGCGTGAGATTCGAATAAGTATCTTCTGATAGTAGTCCGCTGCTGGTATCAGCAGGCGTTGCTATCGCTCTCTTATTTTCATCAAGAAGATCGCATAACTCGTCGTAGTTGGATTCAAAAACGTCGTAGCTATTCATGACTGTTGAGTACATACTCTTAAACATTTGAACTTGCTAGGATCAAGTTTGGCTTCTCTGCCTTATCCCTTGCTTCCCTGATATCCTCAAAACTCTTGAACATCTTACGTCGGTAAGATTCAGCTGTCTCTTGAAGGAGTTCTGGGTCCATGATGATGAAGTGTAGACAATCGGTGAGTCGTGAATAAGAAGAAAGGTTACGAAAAAACAATATTTATGTACAAAAGAGAATCCGTAAATCGTTGAGTAACAATAACGTTGAAACAGCAACAGCAAATTGGTAACGCTCTATCTGAACAGAGACAGAAAACATAAAAGAGACAGTACAAGTAATAAATAAATTTAAGAGATCAATCGAAATATCACATGAATTAAGTAAAACATGAATACATAAAGATAACAATATATATAATGTAAAATGTGGATACCACTCGAAATAAACAAAATTATCAATAATAAGTTAACAGGGTGGATACCACCAAACGATAAATATAAATTCAAAATGTGGATACCACTCGAAATAAGTACTTGCTTCGGGAGTCAAGTTCAAAATTACAGCTACACAAGGTAAGATACGAATATGATGTGGATACCACGCGAGAAGTATAACAGAGTGTACAGCAAGTTTGATAAATGAAAATATTGTGGATACACGCGATATAAAGCTGTGCACTATAACAATGGTAGCTGATCTCAGGCTGATGCACACATAGATGTGGATACCACGCGAAATGAAGATTAACTAAGTACATTCGTAATGTACAAAACATGTTGCACCAAACCGAAACTCTGTAGTAGCA
>JACMZG010001870.1:50293260-50303652 GCA_018340805.1 Microvelia longipes | reverse complement strand
AGTAAGATTAATTGGCTAAAGCTACTTACGAAAAAAGTAAATAAAACTGAGAAATAATAATAAAATAGTAGACAAAATAAATACGGAACAAAAATATAGCATTTAACAATCGACATATATTCTCACTGGCAGCATATTCGAAGTCAGGAAAGTAATAATAAATTAAACATAAAAAATAATTCTATATACTAAGGAGTTAGTAACTAAAACTAAAGAAGACGCGGAAGACTAGTAGGAAGATTAAATATAAAAATTGAGGTAATTACAGACAGTGAAAGCATGCTGCATAGGTCGGCAGCACAGATGAAAGCAACATAGTCCAAATTAACGCTGTTATTGATATCACCAACACGTCCACTTGAAAAAAGAGCCCAAAAGGCCGCGATCTCGAACACAAGAACTTACTAATTACTTTAGTAAAGTTATATTTTAAATTACGGTTGGGTTAACCCTTTCACTACAACCAGGTTTTTCTCTCCACTGATCGCAAGACGGCGAAAACCGTTACTTTTAAGGTTCTATTGATAATGGAACAAAGCGGTTGTCTCTAAACGGCGATACTGATTAGCATACTGCTTTATAGCTAATATAAAGTCTTGACAATTATTGATCAAGTATAAGGAATAATATTATGCCTAAATTATTCCCGAAGTGAATGCAGATATTTGTAAATTATAATTATATCCAACGAACTTCTCCAGCGGCTTAATCTGATGGATTTCCATGCAAGACGAGTTACAGAAGGAAGGTTTCAAAATGTAACCTCAAGTAAACATGGCGGCAGGTTATACACGGCTCAAGCAGCCTGTTTTTCCTGATTCGTTTAGTGAAAATCAATTAGATTTAACGTATTATGATGAGATGGGCGATGTTGAAGCAGTGTAGTGAGATGGCGAACGAAGAAAACTTAAAACTAAGTGTTAGTGCGCAATAATTAGTGATACAAAAGTGGATAACTTATTGCCTGTTTACAGGAAAGTCCACGACGTTATTAAACTTAAATATACATAAAAAACAACGTAAGTACTCTAAAACATAAAGGATATACAGTAAACATATAAATAATAAAGTATAGATAAATAACAACTATTTACAAAGGATAGGGAAATGAAAGGAAGTGGGGTGGAGAAGGAGACCCATGTCCAAACATTCCGCCTACCAAAAATTCACTAATTAGGAGAATTTTTCAACGATGCTGATGATGCAGGTTGAGATTTGTCACAATCGGTAAAGTTAGAATCCTGTTGAGGCGATAGTAGCAACACTAACTTGTTGACAGCTCGACGCAGCGGTTTGCTGGAAAAAGGTAATTGTAGGTCAACAACTCGCACCACGCCGTCGTTTCCTGGAAAAGAATTAATAACGCGGCCAACAGGCCACTGCTTACAAGGGCTGTTGTCGCGAAGTAAGACTAAGTCTCCTACTTTAATGTTGTAGTTTGTAGCTCTCCATTTAGCGCGTTCTTGGAGCGAAGTTAAATATTCAGAGCGCCAACGGCGCCAGAAATGTTGGAGCTTTTGTTCAACTAATTCCCATCGCGTGAGACGGTTTTCACTTATATCAAGAAGTGAAGGCTGAGGAACGGCGGTGGGTTGTCGTCCTATGAGGAAATGTCCCGGACTAAGAATGCCTAGGTCGTTAGCGTCATTTGACATAGGGCATAACGGTCGGGAATTCAGCGCAGCTTCTATATCAACCATCAACGTCGTAAGTCTTCGAAAGTGAAGACAGCATCACCATAAACTGTTCGCATTAAGCGCTTAACAGATTTAACTCCTGCTTCCCACACACCTCCAAACGTGGGCGCGTGAGGAGGATTAAAGTTCCAAATGATTTCATTATCTAAAGCAAACTTATAGATTTCATCTTTAGTAGCTTGTTGAGCTAACCAGCTATAAAGATCTTGCAGTTTGTTGGCAGCGCCAACAAAATTGGTGCCGTTATCGAATATATTTGCTCGGGCTTACCACGGCGACCGATGAAACGTTTAAGAGAAGCCATGAAAGCAGGAGTATTCAAAGATGAAACTACCTCTAAGTGAAGAGCTTTCGTGCTAAGACATATAAAGAGACACAGGTATGCCTTAGACGTATTTGCCTTTCTTCGCAGTGAATCTTTTATAATGAATGGTCCGGCGAAATCGACTCCGACGTGCAAAAAAGCGAATCCTTCACGTACACGGGAAGCAGGAAGATTACCCATAATTGGTTTACACGTAGGCGCATCAAATTTTCTACAGGTGACGCAGTTTTTAGACAGCTCACGAACAGCATTGCGAGCACCTGTAATCCAAAATTTTGCTCGAACGATGGCTAATAGAAGTGATGAACCAGGATGCAAATAAAGTTGATGATAATGAGATAGAAGGAGCTGAGTAAAATGTGTCTTGGCTGGAAGTAGCATCGGGTGCTGAGTCTCCCAAGACACATCAGAATTTTTAAGGCGTCCGCCTACCAATAAAATACCCGCCTGATCTATGAAAGGGTTTAAGCTTTGAAGGCTTTTAGGTATAGGAGTGTTAGAATTTGGGATACGCTGATTGAAGAAATAAGCACTCTGTATCCACTTGACAGCAACTGTTGTGGCTTGACGCATCTCTGGAACGGTGATGTAACCGGAGTTATCCTGCCGTCTTTTCCTTAAGATGTCGAGGAAGCGTAGAGCGTAAGCAATGCTACGTATCAACTTAGTTAAACTGGACCACCTAGACATCCATTGTACGAACGATGAGTCTGTAGCGTTAGTAACAACTAAAACAGTAGCCATGTCTACTTTTGATTTTAATTCAGGAACCTGAGGGACTGGACTAAGGACCTTAAGAGGCCAATCCTTAGGTTCTCGGAGTGCCCAACTAGGACCATGAAACCACAACATGCTGTCTCTAAGATCAGGAGCAGAAATGCCACGCGATCCCAAGTCACTGGGGTTGTCTTCAGATGATACATGGTGCCATTTGCCAGTGACAGTAAGGCTACGAATTTGTACAACTCTATTGGCAACAAAAGTTTTAAGAAGGTGGAAAGGTGTGCGGAGCCAAGAAAGCACTATCATGCTGTCAGAGAAGAAGTGTAAATCAGGTTTAGATGGGAGTTTTTTCACATATAAGTGTAAGCTATCCCAAAGCTTAGCTGCAAGGAGTGCAGCACAAAGTTCAAGTCTCGGTATGGTAGTGAATTTGACCGGAGCCAATTTGGTCTTAGCCAGTATGAGATGCATCTGGGTTCCTGCGTCAGAAATGGTTCTCAAGTAGGCTGCAGCGCAGTAAGCCTTCTCAGATGCATCTGCGAAAATAAGGATAGAAGAAGAACAATCTACCGGAACATGCCAACGAGGTATTTTTATTTCCTAGAGCGGGTAAATCTCGAAGAAAAGCTAACCACCGCTTTCATAGCTAGAGGAAACTCGTCATCCCAATTAAGCTGCTCCTTCCAAGCATCTTGTACGAGTATTTTAGCGATGACGACTGTAGGACCCAGATAACCTAGTGGGTCAAATATCTTAGCCACAGCGCTCAAAACAGCTCTCTTACTAGACGTTTCTTTAGGAGGAGAAATATTGTAGAAAAATACATCGAGTTGTGGATCCCACTGCATGCCTAGGATTTTAATTTGATTTTCTTCTCCGGTAGCTTCAAGTGGAACACACTCTTCCGGTGGTCGGTGCCATTCGGGTCGCTCTATGGCATTCGGAGATAATCCGTGGGTCATTTGAAGCCCATTTACTTAAAGAAAATCCTCCTTTAGCCATGAGAGCTATAAGTTGCCTTAGCAGCTCAATAGCCTGATCCGCTGATGGAGCTCCGGTCGCTATGTCGTCTACGTATGTGTCATCACTAAGCGCAGCAGCAGCTAGAGGATACGCGTGCCCTTCATCTGCTACGAGTTGCTTTACAGTTCTTAACGCCAGATAAGGAGCTGGAGCCTGTCCGTAGGAGACGGTATTGAGTTCGTACTCGTCTATGGCCTTAGAAGTATCGAAGCGCCACAATATATGTTGGTATGCTCGATCTTCTGGGTGAATTAAGATTTGCCTAAACATTTTGACTGCATCGCGGTGAAGACGTACGGTGGACGCGAAAGTTTAGAAGTATTATGATGAGATTAGGCTGCAGCTTCGGCCCTACCAATAGCAAGTCGTTAAGCGAACCTGAAGCTGTCCTAGCAGCAGCGTCGAAAACTACTCGAAGTTTGATATCCTGATCGGGCAAATGTTTTACTACGCAATGATGCGGTATAATATATTTCCCTGGAGTTTTGGCGAGGTCCATATGTCCTAGGGTAAGGTATTCATGCATGAACTCGTGATACTTCTCCTTTATCACGGAGTTCTTGCTAAGCTTGTTTTCAAGATGTTCCTGGCGGCGTAGAGCCATGCCTCGAGAATTTGCAATGTAGGGGCGATCTTCCTTGAAGGGCAAACGTACTACATACCTACCATCATCCAGACGATAATGAGTGGTTTTGAACAACTCTTCACACTTGACGTCTTCTGGGCTTTCTACTTTAACTACTGGAGGCTCTTCTAATTCCCAGAAACGTTTCAATTCCTCGTGAAGGGGATCCAACGAGGAAAACGTAGACGTAAGGAGAGCTTGAACTGCATAAGCATCTGCAACTTCTCTGACGCGGCCAAGAACAGCATAGCCGAAAATAGTACCAAGCAAGCGAGGTAATGACGTCGAAATCGTGATGACGTCGCCAGTGACGATGTCGGTGAATAAGTCGCATCCGATAAGTAGATCCACAGGCTTGGTGATCCAGAACTCGGGGTCAGCTAGAGGATAATTGTGGTAGTCTGTCCACAACTCCGCAGGAGACTCAAACCCCGGAAGAGGTGACGTTATAGAGTCCAAAACGATGGCGTTTGTAGATAAACGTAGGTTATCACAGTCGATAGGAGATAACGTACAGTAGGCACGACCTTTTGAAGAACCAAGGGGCGTCTCTCCAATACCCCATATACCGGTTCTCGTTTTAGAAATTTTAAGCCCAAGTCGATCAACGAAGGAGCGAGTTATAAAGGTGAAGTGACTTCCAGAGTCAATCACAAGTCGAATTTCGTGAGGATATCCATTAGAGTCATAGATATGGCAGATGGAGGTTCCCAGCATGATTTCCTGTTGTTTCGGTGTAGTCACGTTCAATGAAGTTCCGCTTTCGTTAGTTTGTACTTCAATACTTGTAGAAGGGCCTGAAACATCATTATTTTGGTGAAGCAGGGAATGATGCTTTCCCCTACAGAAGCGACATCGGTAAGTAGAAAAACATTTATCAGTCTTATGCTCAGCTGACAGACAATTCCTACATCCTCGAAAGGTTTTTAACACTTTAAAACGTTCATTTACAGTCATATTGGCAAACTTGAGACAGTTGTTAAGGTGATGAGACTCTTTACACGCTAAACAAGGACATGAAGGAGCTTTGGAGTCTCGATATTTTCGTGCTTGGTTAGATGGCTGAGAGTTTCGACCGCTACCAAGTAGAGTAGTCCCTGAAGAAGATGGACGGAAAGAGCGTCTGGGATTGTTGTTACGGTTACTCAGATCTTGAGCCACTGTAGTGCGTGCTAGGCCAACAGCTAATTCGGAAGCGTCACATTTATTACGTAAAAACTTAATAAATTGGTCAAAGGTGGGAAACTTTTCCTTGTTCTCGCGCTCAAACTCTTCACGCGTTGAAGTGTCGATGGTGCGACGAGCAAGATGAAACAGAATGTATTCAGCATTATCTGGAACCTCGAGAAGCTTAAAAGCGGCGACGATCTCTGAAAGTTTTGCCACTGTCTTACTCAGTTGTTCGTTAGACGCTTTTGGAGGTAAAACCTTAATATCCAAAAGTTGGTCCAAATAGGAAGCTGCAAGAAGTCTTTTGTTGTCGTACTGATCGATTAAAGTTGTCCACGCTATTTCAAAATTAGATTCAGTCACTGGGACGTGAGCAATGACTGCCAGCGCCTTTCCTTCTAGCGAACGTATAAGATAATGAAAGCGATCAATATCCGAAAGAGCCAACTCATTATTTACCATGCTGTTAAAAGTATCCTTCCAAGAAGGCCATTTCGTACGATCACCCTTGAACTTAGGGAGATCTAAAGGTGGTAGCTTGATTTTAGTATGTCCAGTCATGGATTGCGATAATCGAACGCTCTTTTCCTTTTCTACAGCTTCGAACTCTGCCATCATAGCGTGAGATTCGAATAAGTATCTTCTGATAGTAGTCCGCTGCTGGGTATCAGCAGGCGTTGCTATCGCTCTCTTGTTTTCATCAAGAAGATCACATAACTCGTCGTAGTTGGATTCAAAAACGTCGTAGCTATTCATGACTGTTGAGTACATACTCTTAAACATTTGAACCTTGCTAGGATCAAGTTTGGCTTCTCTGCCTTTATCCCTTGCTTCCCTGATATCTCAAAACTCTTGAACATCTTACGTCGGTAAGATTCAGCTGTCTCTTGAAGGAGTTCTGGGTCCATAATGATGAAGTGTAGACAATCGGTGAGTCGTGAATAAAGAAGAAAGGTTACGAAAAAACAATAATATATTTATGTACAAAAGAGAATCCGTAGAATCGTTGAGTAACAATAACGTTGAAACAGCAACAGCAAATGTGGTAACGCTCTATCTGAACAGAGACAGAAATATAAGAGACAGTACAAGTAATAAACAAATTAGAAGAGATCAATCGAAATATCACATGATCTAAGTAAAAACATGAATACATAAAGATAACAATATATATAATGTAAAATGTGGATACCACTCGAAAAGTAAACAAAATTATCAATAATAAGTTGACAGGGTGGATACCACCAAACGATAAATATAAATTCAATCAAAGATGTGGATACCACTCGAAATAAGTACTTGCTTCGGGAGTCAAGTTCAAAATTACAGCTACACAAGGTAAGATACGAATATGATGTGGATACCACGCGAGAAGTATAACAGAGTGTACAGCAAGTTTGATAAATGAAAATTGTGGATACCACGCGATATGAAGCTGTGCACTATAATGGTAGCTAACTCAGGTTGATGCAACACATAGATGTGGATACCACGCGAAATGAAGATTAACTAAGTACATTCGTAATGTACAAAACATGTTGCAACAAACCATGGAACTCTGTAGTAGCAGTAAAGTTATGTACCATGCTGAGATACAAAACAGAAAATAAAGAGAATACTCACTGGTCTTACCAAAGAGATGACGGAGTGGAACGTCGTTGCTGCTACAGGTAAATGTGGCTCGTGGCCGAATATAACACTGGTGTAAACAAGGGTAACCGCGAAGATAATAACTAGTCTCGAAGACAGGTGAGGTAATGAGTGTGGTGCAAACCAATGCTGATTGCCGCCTACCTACTAAAACATGCAAAAATAATAAAAACAAGGCAAAATAAAAAACAGATTACTCGATAAACTCTGCTAAGCAGGATCCGGCTCGAAGGACCAAAATGTGCAAGCCCAGCGGGGATAATCAACTTAAAAATAAGTTCCTGACGCTGAAACTAGCTGAATAGAAGGTAAAACAAAAGTAAAAGATGAGATAAGGAAAAAAGGACTGTATTTTAGTAAATAATTAGCAAACAATAAGATAAGGTAAGGAAAGTGACTAGATAAAGTTTAAGCATTAAGTACTTACGGACTTGATACAACTTATAAAGTATCAAACAGATAAGCATAAAAAACTCAGGTTAAAGTAACGCAAAATAAATAATACACAAGTAAATTAATAAATCTAAGCAATAAATAAAGCAGGCAATAATAGAGCTTAATAATAATAACTTAATAAATAGCGAGCTTAATAAATAACTTGACCAAGTGGCTTCGAATATGCCGGCAGAAGGGACACTATATATGTCACTCAATAAATATAAAAGTAAGATTAATTGGCTAAAGCTACTTACGAAAAAGTAAATAAAACTGAGAAATAATAATAAAATAGTAGACAAAAAAATACGGAACAAAAATATAGCATTTAACAATCGACATATATTCTCACTGGCAGCATATTCGAAGTCAGGAAAGTAATAATAAATTAAACATAAAAAATAATTCTATAGACTAAGGAGTTAGTAACTAAAACTAAAGAAGACGCGGAAGACTAGTAGGAAGATGAAATATAAAAATTGAAGTAATTACAGACAGTGAAAGCATGCTGCATAGGTCGGCAGCACAGATGAAAGCAACATAGTCCAAATTAAGCTGTTATTGATATCACCAACACATCCACTTGAAAAAGAGCCCAAAAGGCCGCGATCTCGAACACAAGAACTTACTAATTACTTTAGTAAAGTTATATTTTAAATTACGGTTGGGTTAACCCTTTCACTACAACCAGGTTTTTCTCTCCACTGATCGCAAGACGGGAAAACCGTTACTTTTAAGGTTCTATTGATAATGGAACAAAGCGGTTGTCTCTAAACGGCGATACTGATTAGCATACTGCTTTATAGCTAATATAAAGTCTTGACAATTATTGATCAAGTATAAGGAATAATATTATGCCTAAATTATTCCCGAAGTGAATGCAGATATTTGTAAATTATAAATTATATCCAACGAACTTCTCCAGCGGCTTAATTTGGTGGATTTCCATGCAAGACGAGTTACAAAAGGAAGGTTTCAAAATGTAACCTCAAGTAAACATGGCGGCAGGTTATACACGGCTCAGCAGCCTGTTTTTCCTGATTCTTTTAGTGAAAATCAATTAGATTTAGCATATTATGATGAGATGGGCGATGGTGAAGCAGTGTAGTGTGATGGCGGACGAAGAAAACTTAAAACTAAGTGTTAGTGCGTAATAATATTAGTGATACAAAAGTGGATAACTTATTGCCTGTTTACAGGAAAGTCCACGACGTTATTAAACTTAAAATATACAAAAACAACGTAAGTACTCTAAATCATAAAGGATATACAGTAAACATATATAAAAATAAAGTATAGATAAATAACAACTATTTACAAAGGATAGGGAAATGAAAGGAAGTGGGGTGGAGAAGGAGACCCATGTCCAAACATTAAGCTTAGTAAGTTATCTTTAAAGGTTTTAGCGCATTTCCTTTGGAAAATACAGACAAAATGAGTTATGAGCAGTGCTTGACAATTGAGTAACTGCTTAGGTTCTAAAGCATGAACCGGAACCACGCAATGGGCATGGTTCTTGCATAAGCAAGAAAATGGTTGTTTAGCACGGAAACACGCATTCTTAATGAAATTCGCCCGACAGCGGACCACCGCGCCGGAATTATTTATTTAGTAGTTGTAAACTTATATAAAAAGCACGGAAACACGCATCAAAGGAAATTCGCCCGACATGCGGACCACCGCGCCAGAATTATTTGTTAAAGAAGTGTTTTCTTGTGATTGATTTTGTTTTCTCTGGTTAAACTTTTTTTTTACTTTTAGCGAATTTCCTTTGGAAATTCGCCTAATGGGATAGGCGTCATGGCGGAATTCGAACCTCGGACCACGACACAAATCCGTTTCAGAGGTCCCTAATGACGAAAAAATAAGTTTCGCGAGACTTTATATATATAATATATATAATAATATATATATATATATATATAATATATATATATATATAATATTTATATATATATATATATATTATATATATATATATATATATATGTATTTCTAGACACTTCTTGTAAACACTATTTTCGAACGGATTAATATTTTTTAACCAAACTTGGTACAAAAATCAACCTTTAGGAGGACACGAACCCTATTGAAAACCAGGTTTTGTGACGTCACTAACCCGGTTTGCTGAGTCAGCGAAATTTTTCAAAAAATCGGCAAAATTCAGGGTTAATATTTTTGCCGCAAAAAAGGTTAATATTTAGTTTTTTTGAGACGCTAAATCGAATGAAACCGTCCCAAGTCGATACGACCACTCTAAGTGACCTAAAAATCGAAGAAACCATTGTAAATTACCGATAACCAAAATTTAGGTCGATAAAAAAAATAAATTTCGAGTAGGGTGTCGTTTTCTATGTAATTTTGGGCGCTGAAATCAAATGAAACAGGTCCGAAAGTCGATACGACCACTCTAAGTGACCTAAAAATCGAAAAAAACCACAAAAATTATAGAAAACCAAAATTACGGTCGTTGAAAATAAATTTCGAGTAGGGTGTCGTTTTCTATGTTTTTTGGCCTCTGAGATGTTTGCCAGTGGTCCGGAGTCAATACGACCACTCAAACTCAGGGTACCTGGGTTCACATCCTGGAGGGTCGATCATTTTTTATCGTTTTTTTACTTAATATAAGTTTACAACTAGAAAATAATTCTGGCGCGGTGGTCCGCATGTCGGGCGAATTTCCTTTGGATGCGTGTTCCTTGCTTTTTACATTATATAAGTTTACAACTACTAAATAAATAATT